>KN817609.1:9027-27647 GCA_000827495.1 Hypholoma sublateritium FD-334 SS-4 | reverse complement strand
ACGGGGAGTCCATCTCTCTGTAGAAAATATTGGCAGAGTCGGGCTGCGGTATCGAGCTTCGTGGACTTGACAGGCTCCCATTCTTCGAGAGAGTTGAAATAGGGGATTGCTTCTTCCGGGTCTTCACGAGCAAACATGACGGAGGTCCGGTACTCTATGTAGAACCCGCGCGTCGTCAGCTTCGACGACATATTCGACATTTCGACGCTGGAAACATGGCTGTCAGAAATTGTAGTGAAACAACCAATTACGGTGACTTACTTCTCTTGGAGAGAGCTACCATGGTCTGTAATTATTCCAAGTTCGCGCTCCGTCAAGTCAAGATAAACGTATTCTGTCGTAAGAAGTGGGAGGGGAATGAGAGGGACTCCTTTGTAATCCAGGCTGTTCCTAGTGCGACGAATGACGTGGCCTTCTGAATTTGCGTACATGCGACGAGCGATCTCAACTTGTTTGAGTTTGACGACATCTCGTTCGGAATCGTCGTCCTTCAGCGGGTCATAACCGTCGGGAAGCTCTTTGCGCGCGAGACGCAGCTCACGAGCGTCCTCCTTCTCTTCGTTCCAGGCTTCGTGAGTAAAGAAATGAGGAATACCCGTCAAACGACCCATGGCGGCGAGGTCCTGACAAAAGGATCAGTAAGGAGGAAATGGAGATCGAGGCTACCGTTTGCTAACCTTTGTGGAAGTTTGAAGTGGAGTCGCGGTCAGAGGCATGCGTACGATGCATTTGGAAAGGAGAGTGAGCACCGCTGTGTGTTTGAGCCCGTTGTTCCGATAGGTGTGGGCCTCGTCTATTATACCAGACAGAAAACGTTGGCCGAACAGAGAACACGCAAGACGTTCTGGGGTTACGCTGCGAAGCAACTCTGGCTGGGCCCATGGAAGGTCGGCGCCGCCGAGTTTGGATTTCTTCGAGTACAGTTCGCCGTACTCTTTTTGCAGAGTCTGTATATGTATAAGCACATAAACGACTCGTAGATTTAGTATACACTGACCGACTGAGTTACGAAGATTATGATAGATGATGGGCTGTGATTAGTTGCTGTGAAAGGGCCATTGGGTCCCCAAAAAAACTGTCGTTCATCCTTCGCCATGGGATACGTGAGTATGTCAATTCCCTTCGGGGCGAAGAGAGTGCGGATTTCGTCGATCCATTGCGACATGAGCGTTCCAGGGACGACGATAAGATGTGGGAGGTGGGGAATGTGCTTTTCGCCTCCCAGATATGGCCGCTCTCCTGGAATGTAAGTGAGAAAAGAGTTCATGCATTCAAAGGGCTGCTACTTACTCAGTATCGGGGGGATGACCTGGACAATTGCTATCTGCCGGATGGCGGCGTCTGCTAGGAAGGCTACGACGGTTGCTGCCTGATACGTTTTCCCAAGCCCAACTTCATCGGATACGAGCACTCCTGTACATCGATTGAGAGAGGGCTTCTCTGAGAAACATCTCCTGATTATAGCGTGGACGCCGACGAGTTGGTGCCAGTGAAGGTCGAGGTTCAAAAGGAAGGGAATGTTTTCCTCGTTTTCGACGAAGGCCTGGGGAGATGTCCAAGGGTTGAGACCATCTATACGACGATGGTTGTTGAAAGAGAATGGGATGCCTTGGATGAACCCAAGATTCTCGGCCAGCTGGGTAGGGCTCATCCTAGCTTCATATTCTACGCCGGTGTCGCCGCCATTCGCCGACTGTTCCAAAGGGCCGAGGACGTTTTGGTGATATTCGATAATGGGAGCATCGTTTCCAGAAGTCTCGGGATTATCGAAAAACTCTCGGTACATGTTCATAATCGCTTGCACATTGTCGTCCGTCGCCAGCGATTTGATCATTTCGTTAGATAACTTGAATAGGGCTGCGGCGAACGAATCAGAGTGTGAAATTGTGGAAGACCGAATGACTCACGAGACGAGGTTGATTTTTTCTTCTTCTTCTTCTTGGTCGTGACCTCTGCGCCCAGCTCCTGCATCAATCGCTCGAGCTCACTCTCCATGTGCTCCACCCTATCCATGGTCTCGGCGGTGTTAATAAGTTCGGCGACGTTACGCCATCTTGCCACAGCTCGAATCACGGAAGCGACTTGGGCTCTGGTCAATTTACTTTGGTTCAGTCCTGTTTATTACAATAGAAATTTAGCAATAATAAATCATTAACGTTCGGCATGCTTACCGTTAAAGGCCGCGAGTACCTGGCCTTCGAGCGTGTCGAATCTACCCTGCGCGCGGTCGAGACGCCTCGTGAGGTTGTACCAAGTACATTGTGCGATCGCTTGCAGAGGAAGCCGGTAGCGAATGAGCAAGCGGCCGTTTTCATCCAATGTCTCCGAGCCCAGAAGTTGGAGAGCGATGTCGTCAACGCAGTAAGGGATATAAGTTGGACCTCCATTCTTTCGGGAATCCACCTCAATGTCGGCCGGGTGGCAGTTGGCGGAAGAGAAGCAAGCCGCAATCTTCTCGTGAATCTTCGCGGTTTTGCACATTGAAGTTACCCATGTCTGCCATTTCTTCCGCCCAGGAAGAGTAGTTCCACGATTGCTACTGGCGAAAGCAATTTTGGCATCCTCGGTGGGCTTCGCGCAGTACTGGTCGTAGAAAGATCTGACGTTGGCCAAGTCGGCAGCGCTCCAACCCTTCGGAAGCACAGAGACTGTAGGGTCATGGAAGTTGAGGAAGGTTCCAGTGAGGTCCTGCCAAGTTGGAAGGTCCCAGATCCCTAGCTGGTATAATTTGAGGAGAGCGCTGGCGATAGTTTGCGTTGGCATTTCGAGGAATGTGAAGCGGGTCTTCAGAAACTTAGGGGGGGGAACTATGTATATAAGCCGATAACGAAATGATCATTCGACTAGATATGATAACAGCTAACGAAAGGCAGCGCGGGCGCCGCAGAATTCGGCAAAGCGGAGAGATGAACCGATCCAGATGATGAATGGAGACACTGGAAGCCGGTGTGTCAGCGAAGGGGAGCAATATGGCAGATATAAGGACATACGGAGCAGCATGGAAAGCGGACGTCGCGCCGCATCGTTCCGGTTCTAGGAGACTGACATGAATGGTAGGCTGCTATCTACCGAAGACACATGGTCAAGTTGAGGGACAGGGCACGAGATGGAGAACATACCCGATGCAGATATCAAGCAATTTGAAGGCTTTACGATCCGTAGCAAGGAGCCCAGGGGTCACATCCAGCCGTTGTCGTGGGGGACGAGCGGAACGCGTTCCGTGGCGCCGTCGGGTGTGGCCAAAGGGTCTCGTCCCGGCGTTTACTTGTCGTGGTCTTCGTCCTGGGCGCCGAGGAAAAGCCATACAAGACGCCTGAGATATGACTCCGGCGTCTGTAAGGACAGGACGCAGGAGATATGACTCCTGCGTCCTGGGACCCGCACGATGGTGGTGGCGGGTCGAGAGCCTTCGAATTGGAAATTGATCGCTACGCGTGACGCATTGTTTGGTCGCGGCTGCGAACACAAACAATGGACTTAGATCCATTTCGAATCTCTCGACACGCCACCATCGCGCGGGTCCCAGAACGCCGGAGTCATATCTCCTGCGTACTGTCCTTACGGACGCCAGAGTTATATCTCAGGCGTCTTGTGAGTGTACGCATCGACGCCCAGGACGAAGACTCAGACGATGGTCCTCGGCGCCGACACCGAATAGATCAGTTTCGAATCTGTTGACGCGCCCGCGCGCATTCCAGGACGACGGGGTATTATCTCCTGCGTTCTGTCTCTACAGACACCGCAGTCATATATTCTGAATCCGGGTATAGAGAACCCACGCCGCGTAGGAATTTCACTGATATGCATGCTATCTACTGCCCATGAGGTTTGGCCTTCGTTCACTTGATAAATTCTCCCGCTCATCTGCCTTCGCTGTTTCTGTTGACTTTAGAATTACTGTCTCATTTTGGTCGACAGCCTACCTCAGGTGTCGATATCTCTAGCTATCCCAGAATCGGGATCTTGAACTTGTTATTTTCGTACGTTTGCATGTTCACACCGCATTCGTTCTGTTACGCACTAATCATCACCTCAGTACATTTCCTTGGCTCCATACACCATACCACGAGATAACACACTGATAGGCTGTCGCCATCATCTTCCCCGTACGGCTCTATCTCTCCTATTACTCCAGTAGTCTGACCCTCCGCTCTTATTCAGCGGCTCAATGATTCGTCTAAATCAGTCCTCCCGTTCCGAGTCCTTGATATTTCAGTCACCGCGCTGCCCTGCGTTACTTGTAAGATTTGATATTATAATCGTCTAAATAAATTTGTGAATATACGGTCCCCGATACGGTATTCGTGAGATTCCTACAGCGTGGTTCGCCTAGTTTATAACAACACAGACATCTCATTCTTCATGATATCTGATATTCATTGGAATGGACTCCTCGGGCTTGCCGCGTCCATTCGAAGAGGGCTCGTACTACGCGCCTCACGCGATCGTTTTGGGCAGGATATCATATCTGAACAAATTAGGTCGTGAAAAATATACATGACAGTTGCCGTTATAGCTTTCCAGGAACAAGGCGCCCTTCGCCAAAATGTGCATGCCCCCCACACCAAGTAAACTACATCTTAAACATATTTTGTATTTCGCCTGTAATATCTTGAACCTGTCGCAATGGCTATACGGATTATAATATATATTTACATTTCATCCTATAGTTAAATTCTCCGAGAACTCCCTGCCTTTGCGGCGCGCACATAGCATGAAGCTGTATCATCCGTTTGAGGCAAGTTTGAGGTAGGCGCATGTCCTATGGTGGAGGGCCTTTTTCCTCTTCGATTCTGAGTATTTCTATTGAGTTTTCGTGTCAATATCTTTACTCTGGCATCTTCAACATATTTATTCCGCCCATTCTGACTCTACAATCATGCACGATTATCCCTTAAAACTTTAGTTCGCATAGTATATGGTGAATTTCGGTATATTTCTTTACAAGGTAGGTATGAATACACACGAAACACCTCGCATATGCAGCTTCAAGAAGCTCGCGGGAAGCAACGAATATTCTGAGAGGGGAAAATGAGATCCGCCCTCATTTATCGGCCGAAGATAAAGGTCATGGAGGCCCAATAAAAGGCATGGCGATGTAAACGCCCCCTAGATTGCAGTCCTCGAGGCGCACTGTTAGAAGACGGTGGGGATGACACATTAATGACGAAAGGTGCCAAGGTGACGGTCAGAGGTAGGGCATAATACACAGACCTACTTGATGGGGATGTTGGAGTTAATGCTTAGATTGCAGATCACGGTTGCGTATTTGGGACAAAGCGCAGCCGTAGGGGATAGTATTGATACATTATTTATGCTGGCGGGATAGTTCGGCTCGGTGGAGAATGGCATCCAAATTATCGTGCAGCGTGCCGAGTCTGATCAAAAGGATACATGAGATATTAGAGGTGATTCGATGTCTTCGTGGACAGAACGCAGGAGATAATACCCCGTCGTCCTGGAATGCGCGCGGGCGCGTCAACAGATTCGAAACTGATCTATTCGGTGTCGGCGCCGAGGACCATCGTCTGAGTCTTCGTCCTGGGCGTCGATGCGTACACTCACAAGACGCCTGAGATATAACTCTGGCGTCCGTAAGGACAGTACGCAGGAGATATGACTCCGGCGTTCTGGGACCCGCGCGATGGTGGCGTGTCGAGAGATTCGAAATGGATCTAAGTCCATTGTTTGTGTTCGCAGCCGCGACCAAACAATGCGTCACGCGTAGCGATCAATTTCCAATTCGAAGGCTCTCGACCCGCCACCACCATCGTGCGGGTCCCAGGACGCAGGAGTCATATCTCCTGCGTCCTGTCCTTACAGACGCCGGAGTCATATCTCAGGCGTCTTGTATGGCTTTTCCTCGGCGCCCAGGACGAAGACCACGACAAGTAAACGCCGGGACGAGACCCTTTGGCCACACCCGACGGCGCCACGGAACGTGTTCCGCTCCTACCAGCGTGCGGGCCCCAGGACGCCATTCCGACGCCGCGGTACTATTTCCAGCTTCTAGTACCTTTCTTCGGCGACGCCCAGGACGATGACCAGGCCACCAGGAAGTTGAAACGGGACCCTTGGGCCTCAAACGCCGCCGCGGAACGCTCTCCGTTTTCTATATGTCTTCATGAGGTATATCAATGTAATCGATTTCTACCTCGCCTTCTCACTGACCATGTGGCTCCGTTGATTTAGCATTCGCTCCACCATCGATGCGCAGGCCCCACCGAGGGGATCTATCTTCTGCCTCCCGTGCCTGCAAGAGCCGGAGTCTTATCTGCTGTATCTCGCATATCTCTGATTCGGCTGCGATCTTTACCCAGCTCCGTACGTGTCTTACATGTCCATTATTGGGCCCGTCACCTAACGAATCCCCGCTAGTCTCCATTTCGCTCTCTTTCGGGCCTCTCGATATCGGGGGCCTCCACCACATCGTACTGTAAATAACTTGTCATTCAATATACCGCCCTCCAACCGTTATCCCTCCTGCACTTCGCCCGTCATGAATGATACAGAAATGAATGACGCGCGATCAGAATTCGCATCTCTATTCTCTGATCATGAGGCGTCGTCAGAAGATGATGAATGCGAAACCTCCCCGCGTCGGCCAGACGATGAACAGCTCCCCGGTCAAGAACGCATTTCTGTAGACTCTGGGGAGGGGGGCGTAATATCGCTTTCCATTACAGAGTTTGTCGTTCTCGCCAAGAGATTGGCCCAAAACGAGGATGCGATCGACGTCTTCTGTAAATTTGTCCTTACTGGCGTATACGAAGGCCAGCAGTATCAGGTCGATCCCATCAAGCATGCTATGGGTCCCAGCGACCGAATCAAGGCCTCTCGGGATTACGATAGCGTGTTGGGCTTTGGGAAACATGTATATCTCGACTGCGACATAACGCTCCATCCCGTTTGCAAGCTTGAAGATACGCTACGAAGAAATATACATATCAAACGTAGCTTCACCAACACATATGTACGTATGGTACTCTGTAGGCGGATATATTTTATTGACTTAACTCAACAGGGAACCTATGACGATGTTCACGCCCATCACATCCCCAATCTGTGTATTGCGAAATGGGGCGGTGCTCACAACATGCTCCGTGCCGTCATTCCAGGACTCTACAACAAGCAACGTCCTAGCTCGTCCCTGGACCAAAACGAATTCGCCACGTTTTATGAGAAGGGTTTCCGCCCTGCCGTTGCATCCCTCTCTCCCGCCTCAGCTGCTGAATGGCCGCCCACATATGGAGCGGAGCTGTTTCGCGCTCGCGGAAAGCATGGAACTCTTGCTTTGCAGACGAAGACTTTGGGAAAGTGGTTCTTAAGGGAGCTTGGTGATGCCATTCGGGTCGCACTTCACGACAACGGTGTTCCGTGGGGAGAGGGCCTCATATTTCTATATCAAATCAAAGGCGTCAAGGCTTCAAACGGCCACAGAACGTCGTCGGAGTCGGCGAAACTCTCTCTCGACGAGCTCTTCATCAAGAACAGCATCACACAGGAAGGTCTCGAGAGGGGTGACTGGTGGATCGACGTGGGTCTTGAAATCTCATCTGGAGGGGAAGAGTGCTTGGCCTGGCGAACCGACCACCACTTCCACGTCATCAAACACGTACTTTCTATCAATACCTCGAACGCTCAAAGAATCACCAGCCCGGGCAGCTCAAAATATATCCGGGACTTGACGTCCCATCTTACTGCTGTCGCTGGTTGTCGAGTCAGTCCTGGCGTTAGAGCGCAGGGCCCCCACGAAGCTATCTACCTTCAGATGTATACGACCGACAAATCGGTCATATATCGACCCGAGGGAACACATTTTGGTAAACACCTTACCGGAAAGGAAATATTGGAGAACAAGGCTGACGCTTACTGTCGTGGCCTGTACGACCTATACACTGACGCATCGAACAAAAACAATGGCCATGCACGCGTCGAAGTCCGCGTTCCGTATGAACATGCCGCCAGTGTTCTCATCGACATTGAATCTGTTCGCGACCTTTTTGTAAGGAGCTTGATATCTGTGCCCTCTGTCGTTTGGTGGTGAGCATATTTTTGAGTATAGCTGCACGGCGACCTAATCATCTATGCAGGAGTCTCCGAGCCTATCGAATCTATGCATTTATTCACATCCTTGACCTACAATGCAGGGGGAGCGGCAACCTGCGGAACAATAACTGCGCCCTTCTCCTCACTGCAGCCGCTCCGTGGTTTCTAAACGGTCTTCATTCCACGCCAGATAACGGGCCATGTTCCCGCGACTTGATGAACAAGATTCTTCCTCTCGTAGAGCGCGAGGATGCCGACCTGGACACCCTGATTTACCCAATATCCACTCGTACACGACCTCTCGTTATGGAAGAGGAAGAGGCTGGGGACGACGACGAAGAAGGGGCCGAGATCGAAGACGACGGCATCTCTGTGGTCTCAGACGATTCCGACATCGTCGCCTCCAATCCTCCTACCGTCGGCAACAGTGGATCGTCCAAAGTCCCCTACGTTCCATATGGCATTGTCTTTCTCCGAGAAATTCGAATGGGGAACGGCATAGTGGTGCCTCGCTTTCGCGACACTAGAGTCCCCATGGTGTCCCATAAGACCCTGCAATTCATTTTCGGAAGGGGTCCAGATGCCATTACGGATGTATTATTCAAAAATCAATTCGTTATCGCCCGTAATCCACTCCGCACTGCAAACAAGACGCGGCGAACAGCGACGCGGATACCCCAGGAAATGGAGCCGACGAAGATCTTCGACGTAGCTTCCCGCGGTGTCGTACTCGGACCTCTACCTCGAGATGAAGGCTCGGACATCGAGAGTGACGCCTCCGAGGAGAATGCCGTTGTAGCGGACGATATTGACACCAGACTCACCAATCTATGGCACCAGTTCATCGCTGACATCACGGCAAAGGCCCCCAATCGACAATCAGCTACGGAAGCGTCATACTGCGTGCTGACTCCCGAGCAGCGCGACAGGGTGACTGACGAAACATATCGCGATCTCCGTTTACGGGAGTACTTTAGCGACTGTCAGTACAAACAGGCGACCCAGGAGGAATGGGCCGCTGCTTTCGACAAGTTTTGGCCCTTGCAGCCGTTCGTCTCGACGAGCTCTCAAAACTACGGCAGCATGTCATACTATAAATCCTGGGGAGTCCTTGTCTCACAGCTTTCCGACATGGGTCAGGCTACGCAGATGTTAATATCGATCCGGACCGAACTTCGAACCCGCTTCCGCAGGCTGTACTGGATTCCGAACATTCAAGCCGATCGCGTCTGGTATACGAAGTCGAACCCCAAACTTTTCAGAAGGTTGGGCGAGGGGGATGGACGCAAGGCCGCCGCGCCACGAATTTTGATTCGATGGGACAAACAGGCGATTGTATAGGTAGTTAGATGAAATGTATATTCTCGTGTTCGTGTCAATATAAGGGGTTCTGGATCTTCTGCCTTTTGATACTTATCGGCATAACGTAGTATCCTCCCCATCACCTCTTCCGGTTCACCTTCTCTTGGGCGCTCCGCGTATATCGCTTATGGGATGGAATTTACGCCCACTGGGTTTGACCATTTATCTAAGTACATTCGCCCTTGCGCTACTTGTTTATCTGGTAGAGAATATCCGTGCGTTGCGCATCTATCGCACAGCGAACCCATCCTTCGTACTAGCATGGAGATCGTCGATCGCCACGGGATGCCATACATGTGCATCTCCTGTGCCGGGGACTGCGCCGACTTCTGGCTTCCATTCACCCGTTTTTAATTGGTATGTTCTGTTCGCCTAACATTATCGTACACGTTAACGACTTGGCGTATTATCTCCCTTGCGCTGCGCGTTTATCGTGTAGCACACTCGACATGGCCTCAGACCGCTAGCGTACTGCGTAGTTGGATTTTTACATTAGTACCGCGCAGGAGACCGTAGGGCGTCTGCTCCTTGCTGTAACTTTGTACGGGGCGTACTCAAAGGATAGTGCAGAGGTTGTCGATCTCTCAATTAATAAGTTGCGCATTCCATACATGTGCATGGCTGTCGTGGAGGTTTATTCAAATTGTAGATACGCCGGCGCCGGGCATCGTAGTAGTCATTTCGCGTCTCTGCAACGATAGAGATCGTCGATCTCCACTGTATCAGATACAAATATCTGTCGATTGCGGAGAGCAGCTAGAAAGCCGGCGTCGTCGGCGGGCATTTGCGGTGGAGTGGAATGTATCCCATGGAGATCGTCGATCTCCATGATTTCAGCGATCAGGTATGGTCGTAGACATAGCATATATATTCATGTCTACCTACCAAATACAATATGAATCCCCGACTATCAGATATAAGGTCGGAAGCCCGGCGAGGCTCTTCCCCCACCGCTATTTTCGAAGCTTGAGCACTACTTTATATGCCGGGGGTTTCTTCAGCTGTATATCGTTCATGAAGCAGCCGTTGTCTACCTACCGGAAATGACCTCCTTGGTTGACACCGTCGTCATTATCAAGTTGGTGCAGATGTTCGCGCTTACCAAGGTGGGTGGCGAGTTCAGAGCGGGAAGCTCCGTCCAATATTGAGGGGCGACATTATGTCTTCAGGAGCGGTGAGGACGTTGCCTGGAGGACGACGTCCAGAATGCGGACAGTTTTCCTCGGCGCTGCTTGGAATGGAGTACGAAAGTTGAACGTACGCGTTACGGCGAGCGTGGGCCGTGTGTGAGCAGGTAAGACACGCTGTAGACCGCGGAACGCGTTCAGGTGGAGGTGGGGTGGAGGAGAGCCTACGGTAATCGGGCGATCACATTAATATGAAAGCAACGCGACGGAAGGGTCAAACATAAATACAACGACGTACCGGAACATGTACGTTGCTTCCAGATCCTCCGCGGGCGCTTACGATAGAGGCGGTTAAAGCTGGTGGTCTGTCAAAGCAGTCAGAAGCGAGCACGAAAAGAAAACGCAACTCACTGGGCGGACACTGGAACTAGAGCGATGAGATGGATGTGTGGGGTATTTGACATTTAGAAGAGACAGCGACGGATATGCGAAGAAGATTTTGAGGGCGTTACGCGCTATACATGCAGCGCAAGACCGCAGGCGCCGTACCAACGCGGGACGCTGAAGCCTGAGAGTGCTACGAGATATACACGCAACACAATTCAAAGCGAACGGCAGGCAGTGGCCAGCAGAGATAGTCACGAAATTATACGTGAGATTGCGCTACGCGATTAACGCGCAACACATCTGAGCTGGAAGGTGCTAAGCGGTATACGCACAGCACCAACACACAAGGGCGCGACGAAGAAGCGCCGATAGGCTGCGAGCGTTATTTGCTGTTGTGCATTGTTGTTTACGCGACACGAGCTGGCAAACAAAGGCGCGACTTCAAAGTTCTAACTTCCATTAACTTCTTCATCGCGATCATTGCGTTGTGCGTATACCGCCGGGCGCTACCAGATCAGCTCAATCGTTGCGTTACGCGTCTATCGCGTGGCGTATCGCGCTTCACTTCTTTGCGTTGCCGGCGCCTCCTCAAGGCCTCAACACTCAAGGCGTTATAGCACTTGGCGCCGCAAGATCTCAATCGCTGTGTTCCGCGTTTATCGTGTAGCGTCTCGAGCCCTCGACCTCTTCGTATTTCGGTCGCTTCCTCAAAACTCAAGGCCTCAGTACTTCTTTCTATCTTGCTGTTCATTTTCTGGTGCGTGGGCTGTCCGTACACGTCAAAGGATACTCATCAATGTCCGCATCTCTTGCTCTGTCCCGCCTTGCTTGCTTTGTGTGTCCCGCGCAGCGTACTCAAGATCTCAATTCCACTGCCGCCGGTCTCGAATGTCCGATATGTCCCTTTCTCTGGTTGGTCTTGTTCCTGTCTCTTCCGGGTACGTCTTGTCCTTTTTTTGGAACTCCTTTTGTCTCTGACTACTTGACCAGGCCCAGAGGCTCAGACTCCTCGGTCCTCCCGTTGACGTCGTCAACAACGTCGGAAGATCAGGTTGCGTACGTATTCCCTTAAGTCGATAGGTTCTGCTTAATCTAAGCGCTTATTTGTGTTCCAGAAATGACCGACATCCGCAAGACCCGTGGGTTCTATGGCATCCTCAGGCGGGTCTCGTTGTTTCGCCCAACGTGAATTACGTTCCTCGGGCGGCCGCTTCTCATTACCGCTGCGATGACGAAGGAAAGGCTACAGCGTACACTGCGCCCAGCTTGCTCGACGACGAGTTCATATACCTCATGTTTTGCCCTACCCATGCCGACAACTCTGGTGATCTTTTCGGACGCCTCAACGTTACCGAGGAACGCCTGCGTGAGAGGATTGTGAAAAGTCAGGATTATTACAGTTTGAATCCGAATACCATCGGTTCCTGGGAGCGCCTAGAGAAAGGGCTAGTAGATGTCGCGCATACGCTATTGAAGATGCTTCCGGGAACGATTCCCAAGTTGACATGGCCTCGCCTTCCCGAGGATTGCGGGTACCGCATTTTTCACTCAAAGGAGAGGTTTGCCGTCGCCTCTGCCTCTCGATCCATCAAAGCCTTCCGGTTTCTTGCAGCCTTCGTATCTTTTGCACTTGCGCTCCATATGTCCAATGAAGGGGACTTATGTTACGTGTATAACGACGTCCGGATGCGTAGCACCCTCCAGCCGGGAGCCTCATGGTTCGATCTTCTCGCAATATCTTACGTCTCAAACTTCGCGCCGAATTATCGCATTGGAGGGTTCATCAACCCGTATACCACGCGCTGGCTCCCTTACATCGAGAAGTTCGTTCAAGCTGGTGTACCGGTGTGGTTGTTGTGGGGACCCAAAAAGAAAGAGCACCCTCCCTTGGACCGGAAAGCTCTGATGTATTGGCCGCCGGAACACATTGTCAACCGTGCGCGCCTACGTTCGCTGGCAACTACCTCCGTTGTCTTGCCCACTTATCGTTACGACCCATTTGCAATGAACCAGGGTGCTCCGCTCTATCCACCCCCTGACCCAAATGCTTCATTCTGGGCCATCCCGCGCAGCTCCTCCCCCAACATGGACGGTGCATCTCAGTATCACCATGATCTGGCCATGGACGACACCACTGACGCCTCACACGACACCGCCCCGCAGCCTCAAATGGAGGCCTCAGCTCCCGTCGAAAATCACGGTCCAAATTCACGCGAACTTGCCGTGACCGCCTTGGACGAATTTTTCGCCGAACGGGCAAGGAAGCGGGAGGCGCGTCTCGCCATTGAGACACCAACTGAGAGGCAGCGCCGGGAACAGCGAGAGGCGCACGTAGCGAAAACGAAGATGTTTAGTAACAAATCGACTATGTACATGTGGGTAGAGCAGGCAGACGGGCGCTACACGCGCCAACAGGTGTTTTCAAAGCAGTTCGAAGTCGAGTTCAGGAACGTCACCGCGAACCAGCGACGGTACACGGGTCATTTGAACGAGTGGGATCTATGTCCACAATATCCTCCCTATTCGGAGGAACACCCCAAAGAGGCTGAATCAGACAGCGATGACCTCAGTGCCGACGAAGACGAGACAGGCGACGTACCGGCAAGATTACCGCTAGTCCCGATTCCTGAACAAAGCTCCGAGCGGGCTCAAAGAGCAGGCGGCGACAGCGGACGTCAAGGCGGAGATACCTCTATGACGGAGGATGTTGCATCCCTCGGCGAACCTCGCGTAGAGGTCGTCATTTTCACTGACTTTGTCAAGTATCGCCTGGGATGCGATATTTTTTCTGGTTCGAATTGGAGGACATCCATCCCGCAGGGCAAGGCCGTCACCCCTTCCAAGGCTATGATGGCCATCTCGTTCAAGGCGGAGAGCATGCCTCCCGGTCCTGACGTCGGGGAGTCGCTCGTTCAAATGGTGAGGACCCTCTCCAAGGCATCAGCATATACGTTCAGTGATCTCCCTGGCTCGTTTGACCATGGCGCTTCAAACGGGATTCGGCTACACGACGGTCCGCTGCGGGTCACACTTGCCTCAGCTACCCAAGACCCACTCTTCCTGGTCCATCCACCTGGGTACGTCGATCAGTGCTCGTGGGCGATAGCGGTGGTGGACGCTTCCACCGTCCTCCAAATCTTCCGTCGTGGCTGGCAATCCATGGCCGTCGTTGCTCGTGAGCTCACACGGCAAGGGACACGTTTCAGCACTGTCTCAGTGGTCGAGCGGCGCTACGTGGCCGCGCCGGCCTTACCCATCCGCGGTTTAGGAACCCGCCCTGCTACCTTTAAGCCCACTATCACCGACTACAACGAATACCTGCGACGCCGAGAAGATTTACTCAGAGGTCCACGGGGCCGCGCCGCGCTTATGCACGGCGGCTTAGTTGCTCGAATTGCGCGCGATGTTTTGGACGTGGACACGGTTCTCGACGGCCCTTCACTCGATTCCATTACGATCGGCCAACACGGCCGCTTCCTTCTGTTTGACGACCGGCTCACACGGGATGATTTGGACATCATCTGCGGTGTGTACTACGTACCATCCGAGGGCGCGTCTTTGAAGGCAGGCGGCCAGCGCGGCGATGGAACACGTATGCATTTTTCTTGGTGGCCTCAAGTCAGCACATGGGATGCATCCCGCTGCTTCTTACGAACGGAATGGACGGAGCTCGCCGAGGATTTCTACCAGAAATGGCTTGCCAAGCGTGCACAAAACGTGGCCGACACTGTCTTTGGTGCTACGGCTTGGAAAGCCAAATTGCGCAAGCAGAATGCGGTCACGGGTGCCATCGATGAATGTAGCGAGCATTATCAGTCGGGGTATCTTCAGGATTACCTTCGAAATACTCGCCCTGTAAGTTCGTTTATGTTCGCCTCATTTCCAAAGCTAAAGTACGACTTGGAAGGGACATTGATGTAGCGCGTGGCCGCATACCGATTTCTTGTGCGCATTGGAATAACGGAGTTCGCGGGGGTCGTCTTCTGGGATTTTTTGTTCGTGTATATATCTCGTCGTATCCCTCCCCCCCCCCATCAATATAATTTTTTTGCCTCCCTCTTTATTTCGTTGAGCGAACTGAGACTTGAGCGCGTGCAGACGCGACGGCTGTTTGGTTTGGTAGGTGTATGTTTGTGTGTTTGTTTATTTTCAGAATTGACGCGTCGTGATCCACTCCTCCGCCACCACCATCGCCACCACTCACGCGTTTTAGCGATTTCTCGCTTAACGCCCCTCCTCACCAACCCGTCCCACGTTTATCGCAGGGCGATCGACGTGTCCCGCGTTTACCGCAAGGCACAACTGCCTGCCATCTTTAAGTTATCCTCATCGGCGGCTCTCCGTCTCGTTCCTCAAACCCCCCCAGCAACGTTCCGGTACTTCGCGATAGCCGCCAATATAATGGTAAGCTTTATCGTAACATACATTCTGGGTGCGCCTCGTCGACGGATTTTTTTTCTGGCGTCTTGTTCGCTGCATTTCACGGTTCCCTCAGGGACCTAACTTGCAGCACAGACAGTCGGCGAGCGAGCGAAGTACGTCTGCTACCCGTGCCTGTCACATTCCATGGTCCTCGCCAGGACCTAGTTTGCGACGCGCACGGTGTACCAGGAAGACTGTTGCCTTTCGTGTATGAGCTAATCATTTGACAGGTCAAAAGCAACATCAAATTCGAAGAATGCATTCGCAGCCGTGTGGAAGACTTGGAAGCATACCTTCGCACTGGCAAACCTGAGGAGGAGCACGGATACGGGTCGGACGACGCATCCTGTGATGAAAACCTCTCTCGCCTGGGCAAGCGCCGACATCCAGATGGCACCACCGAGCCCAGCGCAGGGCACAAGCAGAGTCACCGAAATCGTAAACGCTGTCTCAAGCGCCGGAGTGCAGTGGAATCACACGGCCACATCTCTACCGACCGAATGGTTTTGGAACACGTCCAGCTTGCTGACGCGGTCACTTCCACCCTCGACGTGAAGAGTATACCTGCATCCGGCGCTTATTGCGGCAAGACGCTCGACCCCACCCCAATCGATCGGGAGAGGGTCTATACGCTGGACGAGCTCCAACGCGACCCTGCCTTCCAGTATCTACCGTACGACGCGAAGTAAGCATATATTTCAGTTTAGGATTACATGGGTGCTAACCATCCTTAGCGAGCCCGTCCCATTCGTCGACGTGACTGGCCAGTTGTTTGGATTGAGAACGCCCGGCATGCAGACCGAAATGTACCAGAAGCTTACCGATGACGCCCATGTTCTCGTTGAACGCCTTGCAGAGAACGAGGAGTTTGCGGACAACGAGCTTCACCATCGACGCGGCGACTACGCAAGTGTGAGCTTCGGTATCTCCATAGGAAATGGACAGTCCTACGCGAGGCCTCTCAGACACGGAACGCACGGCCGATTCGTGGACGAAGTACGAAGCAGCGAGGCCTTCCAGCGAATCGCGGGTTTCACGGATTGTAAGACGACGCCCCGCACGATGAAGAGCCGCGCTAATCTATCACCGTTCGTAGCTGTATTCGCGAGCTGGGCCCCGAAACTGCACGCGCACTACCACGGCGCTCTACGTAAGGTTGAGAACAAGACCGGCGCCAAACGCTACTTTCCAGGTAGTGCCTTCGCCGCCGCCACGGTGAACCTTGGGCCCGCCGTCTGCACGTTCGTCCACCGTGATATGAAGAATCTTGCATACGGAATGTGTGCGATCACGGCGTTGGGAAAATTCGACCACAAGAAGGGCGGCCATCTCATTCTTTGGGACGCCAAGCTCATAATTGAATTCCCTGCAGGATCGACTATCTTCATACCGTCGGCCACGTTGAGCCACTCCAACGTCCCGATCCAGAGCGGTGAAAGGCGCGCATCGTTTACTCAATATAGCGCTGGGGGACTATTCCGGTGGGTCGACAACCAATTCAAGACAGACATCCAGCTACAGAGGGCTCCCGCGGCATATCGACGTATTCTCGCGGAGCGCGCAGGGGGGTGGACGAGGGGGTTGGCCATGCTCCCTACCCTTCAAGAACTAGTCGCAAATGTGTAATCTAACTCGAGTAAATACATATGGGTACACCGAGCACCTTTATACATGTGGCCCATTCTCACCTTTTACCTGCGTAAATTATCCATACGCGATTATCAAGGTGGGACGCTCTGTTTCCGCACATAAGGAAATGGAGATCGACGATCTCCACAAGGGACGCGCCCAATGACTATCGCGGGTCTTGAAATGGTGTAACCAATCATTCGAAATGTGGAGATCGACGATCTCCATGGCTGCGCGAACGTCGCAAACTGACACTTTCCACCCTGAGAAACGAGCTCGGCGCTCATTATAGCACGCGAGACATACTGATCACTCGAAATATGGAGATCGTCGATCTCCATGGGACAACAACACACGCTGCGACTTTCATGCCATTGCTTGCCTTGCTCCCACACCATGGAGCTCGACGATCTCCATAGAAAGTCAAACAGAAATCATCACCATGTAAATAGCTACCCTAGTATAAAATAAGGAGATCGACGATCTCCACATAGTGAACCTTGCATGAAACAGCCTGAGTAAATGGGCTTACCGCCAAGTTCTTGAAAACATGGAGATCGTCGATCTCCACGGGTGCGCGAGGGTTGTTAAATGACACTTGCTAACCTGAGAAAAGAGCTCAATGCTTGTTATAACACGCTGGACCTACTATGCGAAATTTGCTCGAAATGTGGAGATCGTCGATCTCCACGGGTGCGCGCAGGTTGCTAGATGATATATTCTACCATGAGAAAAGAGCACGTCGGGTTAGGGTTAGGGAGGAGCGAGCCGCGAAGCGGCGAGCGACTTGTTACTGTTAGAGTTGTAACGTTGTGCCAAAAGGCTGAGTGGGGGTCCACTGCAGCTGGCCTTTTCGTCTTTTATAAGACTCTTCAGTGGCTGTACACGTTAACGAAAGGAGTAATGGTTCCTTTTCCGTACCCAAAGTAGATGCGGTTAATTATAATAYGGAAAATTGAAACGTACGAATTGAGGTATGTCATCTCGATCGATTCGATCGTTTAATCGAGGGTAAGTCTATGGTGTTTCCCGGGGGAATCCCTGGGGTTTCCCTGGGGTTTCCCGGTCAAGACMAAKATGCAATCGTCGACGCGGAGCGTCGAATCGTCGATGCGGAGCATCGAATCGATCGCAATCGATCTTACCTAGATCCGATCGCTGGATCTAATCTCGATATCATGGCTGTGYGAYACCATACCTAGCTTGTCAATMGCAGAGCARTGCGGAGCACTGCTCACAGCGTTAATAGATTGGCTATTATTAACGTCTGTGCGGGTATAAAAGTCAGTCGACTCTAGATATTACCGCAAACGATCCCCCGTCTCCCCCAGGCCGCCGAAGCGACGCAGAGTACGTGTTAATTCACGATAAATGCCTCGTATCCGGGCAATAACAGGTGACCGTTTCACTTCCTTTCGGAAGACTGGCTTAGCATAAACAATCCTATAGGTAACTCCTCACCGTGATAGATTCAACCTAAACGGTGAGTAGATTTGAGTRTACCTGTTAGAATCGCGCCCACACTAACCCCGCCGACGGTTATTTCTCTTACGCCGCCGGGTTACCTGGTTAGGGGTTAGGGTAGGGGTTAGGCTACAATTGACAAGGTTAACTTAGAGTTGTAATATAAGTTAAACATAGATG
>KN817608.1:91457-166283 GCA_000827495.1 Hypholoma sublateritium FD-334 SS-4 | reverse complement strand
AGTCTAGTTTCTGAGCTGGATCTACGGTAAGTTCATGTCAATGATCTTAATACCTGCAAATAACAGTTTTTATTTTATGATAAGCTATCGGAATATGCCTACATTTGGCTCAGGCACAATAAGACGTTTTGCAACAAACGCTTCAGAAATGAAGAAACTCGCAGCGCGTGATTTTGAGGACCTATTACAGGTTRTCCTTTGACCTTCCTCACCGTAAATTAGTATGCTGACCAGCACATTTTCTTACACAGTGTAGTATCCCGGCATTTGATGGACTGCTGCCAGAGCCTTACAATGCAGTTGTCATGACACTCTTATTCCGGACTGCAGAATGGCACGCATTTGCCAAACTTAGGCTCCATACCGACAGCACCCTACAGCACCTTGAAAAGCTTACGACGGAGCTTGGGAAGCTCATGCGAGAGTTTCGAGACACCACAGAGTCCAATTTTGCTACCTTTGAGCTTCCGAAAGAGAAGGAGGCACGACAGAGGCGTGAAACTTCTGAACACGGAAAGGAGAACGCAGGTGGCAGCTCAGGGAAGAAACTGAAAAGCCTGAACCTATTCACGTACAAATGGCATGCGCTTGGTGATTATGTTCGGGCCATTCGGCTCTTTGGTGGAGCAGACGGTTTCTCGACACAAGTGGTTAGTGATTTCGTCTTGAATTACCCAGTTTATTCACATCTGGTTGGCAGGGTGAACATGCGCATAGAACAGTCAAACGCCTCTACGGGATGACAAACAAGCGAAATGCTGAGCACCAGATTGCGAAACGTGTTCAAAGACTTGAACATGCCAATTTAGCTCTTAATACAAAGCAACGGGTTCACGACCGTGCCGCTAAGCCACYGCGTACTGCTAAGCCAACTAAGTCAAAACATAAGAAAACGAAACAAGGAGAGACAAGCACAGAGGGTGACTCGGAGCTGCGATACCACATTTCTGCATCGAAAACCACCCCACAGGACATCTTCAGTATCATTCGCAATAACAGAGGGGACCCCGCTTACCATGTATGTTCTTCGGCCTGATGTTCTCTATGTAACTCAGCTGATTGGGAACTTGCGGTATTTAAAGAATTTTTTACCAAAGCTTCAGGACCATCTATTAGGGCGATTATTGAAGCGTGAATTTGATGGCGACATGCATGAAGAATTCACAGACTCGGATCGAAACTCTATCCGTTTCTTAGGAGGCAGGATCTATTCCGTCCAAACTTGCCGTATCTACTACACGAGCTACGATTTACAGAGGCAGTGCGACACAATCAACCCCTGCTCACATCCGGATGTCATGCTACGGTCCCCTGAAGGAAATGTCGAACCATTTTGGTATGCCAGGGTTATTGGGATTTATCATGCCAATATCTGGGCCGAGAACCCGGCAATTCCAGGGGGCAGAAAAACTAGGCACATGGATTTCCTTTGGGTCCGCTGGTTTGGCGATGAACCGGACTATCGCTCAGGATTTCGCAGAGCTCGCCTCCCTAAGATCGGCTTTGTAGAATCCACGGACGATTTCGCATTCAGTTTTGTTGACCCCGCAATGGTTATCCGTGGATGCCACTTGATTCCGGCATTCAATCTTGGCCGGAGTACTCAGCTCCTTCCCCAGTCTTCCAGCATAGCTCGTCGTCTGAATCCAGCGGACGTGGATGACTGGTTAAACTTCTATGTGAACATGTGAGTAGTTCCTGAATTGATTACGTTCTGAAATTGTTGCTGAACCGAAAGAATCACCAGTTTTGCAGATCGGGATATGGTTATGCGGTATTATGGTGGTGGAATCGGGCACCTGAAGAATGCCCTACCCGAAAAGGCAGATTCTCTTACTCCCAGCTCTGGCGAAGTGGCTGCCCTAGAAAACGAGGAAGACGATCTCGAGAGAGGTGTGGCAAGGGATGAACTGACACAGGACGTCATCATGCACAATGAAGAGTCGGAAGTGGATGAAACCCACGATGCCGACGATGAAGACGAAGCCAGTACTGACCCAGAAAACTATGACCTCGACAAGAACAAGAACAATACCGACGATGAGGACGAGGACGAGGACGAGGAGGGCACTTCCAGCAGCGATGAGGATGCCGGTAGTGGTTATGCTTCACCTTAAGCAGCACAAGTATTCTGGTCAAACAAATATATATTTTGCGCAGGAACATGGCTTGATGAGCTCCTCGAAAACCATTGTGAACATCAAGTCCAGCGACATACTTGTTCGTGATATGTGGTACGTGATTGTTACTGTCCCGAATGTAYTRYAACGGCAGCAACTTTATCATCATTGTTGGGAAATTTCACAACAGCAGCGGCGGCCCCTTAAATGTATAGCTGCAGTGTCATCAGTGGCAGTGGTGTCCGTCCGTCGTCGGGGAGGCGTACATCRCGAGAGAGGCAGGTAGTGCGTGCTGTTTCAGTGTAGGTAACAGGTAGCATGACTCGGAACCGGTGAAGGCGAGCTCTCCAATTAATTTGATGCGAACTTGAACTTAAACGCGCGCATCGACATTTTTTGAGAGGTATGAACTGCGCCATGACCCTGTTAGGCCATGAGCATATTAAGAGACGGGACGCGGYGATCTGTCATTAGTAGTAGCTGCCCATGATGTAAGTTGAGTGGTGAGAAAAGAGAAATCAGTGTACATCCGAGTCACTATCTCACCCCAACCCTGCTTTACACGTTCATGCCATGACCCATCCCTCTCTATGTGTGCAACGCCGCCGGCATTGGCCCCCGAACTGTCCTCACAGCCAATAAACCGCTAAATGTTCTTCAAACCTGAGACCCTAATTTCCTACGTCATTGCGGTCACTCACTGTGCTTGCTAGGAAGAGTTTTCGCTAGAAGTTCAACTAAACACCATCCACTCTCTTCAAAACTCGAGCCTGATCTCAAAAACCGTGATTGTGATATACGTCCTCCCTTCGAATCCTCAAATCACTTGTCGGCAGAAGGGCAAGCGCAACTACATCGTGCAAGTTATCCGCGAGACCTCTCAAAATGCGTCTGTCGCTGTCCAAACCGACGCCCTCGAATATCTTGTGCGCGTCATGAATCTGTACTGCTATGGAACAGGGCTCTACATGGTGCGAGCAGGCACTCTGCTATGTACGTGGTACGGCATTCATCACCTAGATCTAGACAGACAGCCGCTTAGCTGATAGCGTCAGGGATGAAGCATCCTGACGAGCGTTTTGCACCGCAGGTCGTGGAGTTTTGGTCTTGGGATTGAGGCCCAGGAAGTTCTAATACGAAGATGTCCCAGAAGCTGGATCCAAACTCCTTGAAGGGAGAAGACGCAGAGAATGACGAGTGTGATGTATCGATGGCTCTGCAACATGTATGACTCTGCCCGCCCGCCCGGTGCCCTGTAGGACACCACCGTCCCAGCCGAGATCCCCCTCATCGAAGAACACATCATGGACCAATCATGGTCCAAAGCAATATTTATGGAGTCATTATCGTGAGTTGCCTCCAAAAATTCGGCCCCCGTTCTAGTATGCTGATTGTTCTATGTTGTAGTGTGTCGTTCAGAGGCTGGACCACGACATCCACCCTTTGGTTGATCGCAGCCCTCATACCTGTGGCTTATCCAGAGCTTGGTCAGGATTGCAAAGTTCTTGAGGCCACTACCCTCGTCGTCGCAATCACATCTGATATTTATCTTATTTCTTCTATAATGTAAGGTATAGCTACATTGTCCATCCACGCCGTACATCAAGCGGGACGAGATCAACCAGACATACGCCCCCCGAGCAGTGGCCTACGCCGAGTACGCAGCGGGGACGAGCGCCACGCAGTGTTCGATGATGGCTCGGCGGCGCTAGGGATCCGCCGACTGAGGACCGCTGCGCACGCCCTTCAAAATCCAGACGGGCATTAGGCCGTCCGTCCGGGAACGCTGCAGCACGCAAACGGCGCCGCTCCGCCACCCGAGAGCGCGCAGGACGCAGCCGGGCTGTCCATGCGCTGCTAGAGACGACAAACACACTTGCTGCTGCGCCCGAGACTACCTCAACCACTGCTACATTGTCCTCCATACGCCGTCGACGAGGTATTCAGCCCGCGGAGCCGGTCGGGGATGTTGCGGTCGAGGACGTTGGAGATGTAGACATCAGCGCTGCAACGTGTGCGGCGCCGGCATGACAAGATACCATGCTCCGATTGAACGAGAGCGGCGGAGGGGATACGATGCATGGAGGAAATGGCGGGCAGAAGGGGTGGGGTGTGTTTTGACCATGGGCGTTTGTGGCTAGGCGCGGAAAGGAACTCGCCTCAATGAAGCGCTGCAGGACAGGAGGGCTGGCAAGGTTGGCAACGTTAGCAGAAACAGAATCAAAATTCTCAGATGCTCACAGTTTGCATTGTATTTAGGCGCGCAATGGAACCAGCAGTAGCAATACGCGGACGCGCACCACCACCGACAAGCCGAATATGCGCCGAGCGCAGATACAACAACCAGCGCACCGCAGCCGTCCAGCAAACCCCAAGGCGCACAGATCGCGCACGCCCTGCAACATCWGCAGACGAAGTACGCACGCAGCCCTACAGTCAACGCGCCGTAGCTGTCCGTCGATTATCAAGGCACGCAGCGTAGCCCTTCGACATGGCGATATCAGCGCGGGCGCGGAGTACGTGCAGTTGCACCAGCAGCAACAATCCAGCACGCTGTGGCCGCACAGCGAACGCCCCAACGTATCTGCCAACTACGGCTACGTTGGCTCGTCGATCCTGTGCAGACCCAGAGGGAGCGGCAGCTCCTCGAGACGGACATGGACGCGCGGCATATTCCAGTGCTGCCGCGAATGGGTACGGGCCGCAACAGCCCACGCTCGCGCTGGGCCGGCGAGACTCCGCGGCGCAGGACGAGAAGGTATGGAGGGCGCGGTCGAGGAGGACAGAGCGGCGCGGTCGCCGCTGAACTTGTCGGCGTTGGCGCTGGCTCTTCCGTCCGTGGAGGTGGAAACGAGGATGGAGACGAACGACACGCCGCCGCTTCCGCAAGTGCAGGAGGAAACCATAGAGTCAGACGAGCGCGCCACGGGTGCGGACGCTAGAGAGGAATTGGCGGCTGTGCATGTGGCGAGAGGATGATGGGAAGACGGAGATGGGGATGGAGGGTGTGGACCAAGTTAGGCAGTCTTGGCCCCCAACAGAGCGAGAATATCCAGGAGGAGGGCGGGACCTTCGGCACCGCGCGCCCGGACACGCCCATCGCGACGCAAAGCGTGCGCGCGGTCGAGTTCGGAGCGGCCGTCACTCGGAGGTGGGCGAGATCGCGGACGAGTCGCGGAGCGTCGTCGCGGACGGCGCAGGCTCTCAACTATCCCCCGCACATCGGTTGACGCGCCTGCCGGCCCGATCCGCCGCCGTCTCTTGAGGGAAGGGCTGTTGGCTGCCTGTGCTGTTGGCTGTACAGAGGTATATGGAGGGCGCCGACGCACTGCTGCCGCCGTCGCTCTCATTGCCCTCGTCGCGGTCGTCGTCATCGCTGTCGCCGGCTGCGAAGATCATCGTCGTCGTTGCGTGTTGAGTCCACCCCCGGCTCCCGCGCCCTTGCGCCTGTCAGCGACAGCCTTGCCACGTTGGTGGCAGCCGTAGAGTCGCCCAAACCGCCCGCGCCCGTATCCACACAACCCGCAGAACTTGGGGAGTATACCGCTATCGAAGATCCGGAAGCGCAGCTTGAAGCCAACACGGTGCTTAGGCGCGAAGCCACCCCATCCCATCTGTGGAGGCAGCGTTGTTGTATACGCGGAATGGAGGGTGCGCGGGGCGGACAAGGAGTAGCACCGTTCAGGGGTTGAGTCGGCGCATGCTGAGGAGGCGGCGATGGTGGTTGAGTTTGGTATCGCGTGGGGTGTGGAGAGGCTTGCGGTGGAGGAAAGATCCGTGCTCGTTGGATAGAAGAAAGCTGATGTGGCGGAGCAGGAGCGAGAGGAGGAGGACATGGCGATCGCTGTTCCTCCCTTCGCACTCGACGCGTCCTGGATGACGAGAGGACGCCTCAGTCTCGACTGTGCATCGTTGGACTTGGAGGCCGGGCGCATAAACAGACCATCGACAACGCGGCTGCCGAAATGGACGATACACCCCCTCGAACCGCGCTTCCGGTCTTCCGCGAGTCGCCTGCGCATTATCTGTTACACGACAATCGGGACGAGCTCGCTCTCGCCGAGTTTCCTGAGGTGTAAGCGCTGGAAGATCRYGACGGTGTGGAGGAGGCGCAATGGGATGGAAAGGGCATGGTACGCGAGAGTGACTCACTTACAYGGTAAATACTGATCAACGCATCTCTATATCTTTTCTCTTCACACTCATCACTCCTGCTTCAGCTATCTCATCTAACCCTACTTGTCTGTCCTCAACACCGTAAATTCCAGCCCCAATGTAAGTGACTTACCTCTCTAACATTCTAACTCTCACTTTCTCCCTACAGGATCCGTCTTAACAGCGCTGTTCTCGTCACTGCCCCCGATCCCCAATGGCCTGGGCATTTCCGAGTACAACATGGCCAAATTTGTGGCCACTTCCAATTCACGTACCTGCAACCTGCGGGGAATGTTGCCACAGTACGTTATTTTCTACCCTCCATTATTCATACCAACGCTCCGTAGAGTAATTTCTACCTAGTCAGGTTTACCTCAGATGGCGCGAATGTCATCGTACCTACTGGGGAAATCATTGTCCTTTGGTAGGTTCCCTTGTTCACTACATTTCCGTACTCCTGACTGTTTATTCGAGAATCGAAAGTTAATTGTCAAGCTTCAAGTCTCGTCCTGCTCGTAATGTAACCTCAAGCTTGCCAATCGTGTTAGACACATGAATTCCCTTTGTAACGAGTATGTAAACGACTGTAGATCCCTGGTAGTGACTGTGGAATCTCTTCCGTACTACGCAATCAATTTGAATGAGTGATTCCTCGTGAGGGTGCTTGT
This sequence comes from Hypholoma sublateritium FD-334 SS-4, assembly GCA_000827495.1. NCBI lineage: Eukaryota > Fungi > Basidiomycota > Agaricomycetes > Agaricales > Strophariaceae > Hypholoma > Hypholoma sublateritium. The sequence goes on along the minus strand of KN817608.1, from coordinate 159,340 downwards.
TCACCGTCCATTGCTTAGTCAACCGTGCCATTCTCATTTATGAGCCTGTTACTACTTTACATTTGAATTATATCTGGCCTGTAGCCTTGGGATCATAATGAATGGTAAGATATTCAATATCTGATGTCAAAACTGTATTTTATTATGAAGTTTGCCACCATTTCATGGCATCAGACAATCACTTTGCAGTATTTTAATCATCGGTAGCGCCTGGTGAAGTAACCAGTGCCCGACATTAAAACTGTAGTTTGATGAGGAACCTTGCAACCACTTGACAGCATAGTACAATATCATTACGGTATTTTTTATCGTGGATGAAGCGTCAGTGAAGTGTCCAAGTTGCGACATGTATACTATAATTCTCCTATCAACCTTACACCTACTTCATAAATGATGATAATCTACTTGCTGTATTTAAATTACTTCATCTTGCAGAAACAATGATATATCCAAGTTACAACGCCATAGTAGTCCTGTAACGTGCATCTAACATGTTATCAGCTGTTATCGAGGCAGTATAATACTGCCAAAGGATCATCAACGTCATAAGGCTAAATCGGGATATCCTTAATTTCCTGATGTTGGACTTGCCCACGTCGGGTCCGCGACGAAGGCAATTTGCAATGACTCGTTCAATGACTCCTCGTTCAAACAAATGATATTGACCTTTCCAGGTTGTGGTATACAGTCGAGATTGCCAACCTGTGATCCCAAGATGTCTGCTTTGAAATTGCAGTGGCTGGCAGTACATAGCACAACGGTTGTAGCAGGTGTTTTCAAAGGCTGTCAAGGGGCTGTAGGAATACGGAAGAATAAAGTATGCGTGAATAACGGATTCACATAACACCGGAGTACTACTTATACGAAGTGCTGTGTATCGCATGCCAGTACAGGTCTGAGGTGGCAGGTAAAAAACGCGCGCGAGCACGTCTGGCGATTTTAAGTGGGCATACATATTCTGGTTTAATTCACACCAAGTCTGTGTCAGTATGCAATAAATTGTACTTTCCTTTTACATTCCGGTGCGTTCCCCTCTAAGTCTTTGCGTATTCTTTTTCCGCATACACTGAAGTTGCCAAGAAGTTGCCATCAAAGCCAACAAACGCTGGGTGAGGCTGTGCTGGTAGCACCCGCGTTATTAAGCGCCCACCGGGCCGAATCCGAGGTTGCCTCGGTATCTGTGCATGAAGAACAAGTATTTTTTCCGCTCCTTACTTTTTCTAACCACTATAAGCATACCTTTCCGGAAGTACTTTCTTTCAAGTTTGATGCTTTCAAGTTTCCTTATTGATTTATGTGAAATATGAAGACAGTTTCTACAGATTGCCCGAGCTCTTTCTTCTGCACCCTAAGTAATTAAGGACGAAGTACAAAAGTTGTATGTATGGTTCGGAAGATGTTTCTTTGGCCGGAGAGCCCAGTGAGAGGAGCCTCCTTCCGAAGCCTCAGAGAGTCGGAGTCACTGCTACTGATTGTCTCGATAAGGCAATTAATATTTTCTACAAATAGATCAAGGCACTTTCTCGGGAGTTGGTGCTGCCGCTGTCCTGTGAGCGCCGTAACTCCAGGATGAAAATACTATTATCTGCGCTATGCAGATACTTACGAGGATCATATTCAACCATTCGATTAGAACGAGGCCCCTGTAATTCGTGCATTTTCCGATATATTTGCAGGCCTCAAAGAAACATGCCTTCTGGCTACCACTGCCATCGGACTCGTGGTGAGTGAGCGCCTCGACTAGAGGGCTCAAGTATTGATAGTGCAGTGCGGACATCAGTAATTTGATAGACGTCCAGCGAGTATACGCGTCTTTCAATGAGGCGAGTCGGTTCTATCAATGGCTGTTTGGAAGCAGGGCCAGGAATATGGCGGATCGACATTAAAGTAGCATCCCCCCAGGCCACGCCTATAGCCAGCTGAGATCAATTATAATCGGAGAAATCCACTCAGCATCGTCTAATACATTTTCATCAGCGGCGTGATTAAACACAGCAATTGTGTGAAAACCCTCCCACTTCGAGGTTTATAGATGAGTGCATCGAAGCGGTGCTCAGCTTTGGCCGCCGACCAAATGAGTGCTGCTGACAGCTGTACTAGTACATCTATAATAAGTAGTACTGATACCTTTGCCCGCACACAGTAATTTGCTTCGTACAGATCCTTCGCCTTTCCAATAGTGCATACTTCCCTTCCAATTGAAAAGCTCCGTGCAATGCGCCAATAAGAGTAGCTGCAGTACAAATGAGGTGTACATGTCCGCGGACAGGCCAGCAGCTGGGATAGCACCAAGTTTCCGGTAGTAAGGAAGTAACGGAGCATATTTCGCCGTTGAGGCCAGTATATTTATATTAGACAAAATTTGGGTTGAACGGTGAACTAGTTCGGCTCCTACAAATGCCTCCCGTAGCTTAAACCATAAAATCGGCTGGTTCTTTACGAGTGTAAGCTCAGCGCTCGCATCCAAATCCAACGGAGGGTCTCAAAGTTAAAAGGCGAAGAGATCATGACACAGCAGATTGCGATTGTGAGAGTGGGGAAGAAAACGCGCATAAGCCATTTATTTAACCTAAAGATACTTATCCAACGAACCAGTGTCATGCCATGGCTCATCATATTCTGTGCTTTCTCACGAGCAACCGGAATTCCCACTGCTTCGTTCCGGGTGGCCATGTCCGCTAAGGTACATCGATAAATGTCGGCCTTTGAAATTCAGTTAATTTATAGTCAGGACGAGAAGTATTGTTGGTGGGTAATGGCTCATTTCCGATGATTCCAGGAGATTGCGACGCGGAAATTAGCTTGGGAGGAGGCTCGGGGAGGAGGGTGAGATGAAAATCTTCACTGATAATAGGCCGCGCGTCCCGTCCATAAGATATGATCTAGACCAGTTTAAGACTGTTTCGTACTTCGATATCTCTTCGGCCGTGGTTATTTACTGTAAGGTGTGGAGGATTAATTATATGTGCTCAGGACCTCAGGACCTAGCATCCGAGCTTTTCACTCACCGCTCGCCTGCCTCCTACGGGGTCAATACAGAGAGCGTTTATTTCCGACTGACTAGCGGACTGCCAGGTCCTCGAATACCACAGCGGAATGTGGCGCTGATTTCTAGGAAGCAGTGTCACTATGCTTCCTTTGGACGGCATATTCAGACCAAATCATATACGCATCAAATTCACGTTAGCCGCAAAAGTAACCCTCGTCGAATAACGCGCGCTGCAGACTCGGATCCGGCCATTTTAAACACAATCATGGTTTATCTCCGTATCAAAACAGGGATCCTGGTAAAGCAACGCTTTGCGGGCCAAATCATTCAGAACGAAACTTGTCCCGTGTCGACATAATCGACGGTTTCTCTCGATTTTGTTCGCCACTCTTTGATAAAGTTCCGAAATGCCCGATACTTTACGTTATGAGTCTCGGCCTCGGGAGACAGGTTTGGGAATATGAGAGTTTTATTCTCAGGAATTTTCCATTGCACTCGAAAATACATCGCAGCGACAAGAGAAATATCTTCACGCCTGCCAGTGGTTGACAGACTATAACACATCGTGAAATAATACACCATTTTATCTTCTTCAGCAGCCTTGCAGATGCCGAGATCGAGTAAATAATGCATTTCCAAAAAGAAACACCGTACAATTGAGGCCATTTACTCTGGGGTCTGGAGCTGTTTATTTTAGTACTAAACCCGCTGTCCGCACCCAACAACGCCGTGAACTTTGAACAATCATGGCCGCTCACATCTAACTTTGACCGGCATCCACGAGACATAAGAATAAATTTTAGAGTTATAATAGACGTCGCGGCGTTTCACGTATGCGCCAACAGCGTGCGTCGGACACTATTTATTAAATCGGCAGCGTGCAACCGCGCTGAGAACGTACGTCCCGGCCTGCCGCATTGCGAAGCAGTCGCAGGCAGTCGCGCGCTTATGACAAGACTTCCGTAGAGCCGCTGCTATTTTTAAAGGCTTATGCGGACAGATTTTAGCAGCTACTCAGCAGTTCCTCGGAACTTGACTTCTAAGTTGCTTGAACTTTTAACGCAGTATGGACTTCATATCGTCGTTAATATCGAGCGGCCTGAATGTACATATGGGTGTGATAGATAACGCTAATGGTACACTCTATCGGTTCTCTCTGGTGGGGCACTTTTTAGTGGAGTTCTTTCTTGACACAAATACCTCGATTTTGTTTGACGGCAAGGCGTAAGTTGGCGCGAACCTTGCATGAACCAGTTCGTTGCCAGTTCGACACGTGGTAGGCGCTGAGGCTCGCGGAGTTTGAATCTTCTGTGATGAAAATCTCGCGCTGACGCGCCCGGTTGTTGGAATCCGGCGCACTGAAAAACTTGGACAAACCCCTCTGGTATCAACGAGTTTGCTATTAGGGGATCACAACTGCTTCCTCGAAAAGATGCTTTTCATGAGCTCTGCTGACTGCTAACTCTGGAGACACTAATCATCTTTGGGGATTGCGAGGCTACTATAATGGGCGGGCATCCAAGGTGTGCAGTGGGCGAGCGAGTGCGCCAAGGATCAAGTTGGGATCAAGCATAATTTTCTTGAGAGTTTACTTTCCGTCCTGACATCCTGCAACGCAACCGCTTTACGACAGCTTTTCATATCCGCAATGGAGTGGCATCCGATTATAATCGTGTTCTCTTGCTGTTCTTGTCCCGATAGACTCGATTCCGCGTCTCGTACACACTCTGCTGGTATATAAGCCACGTATTTTATGCAAGTCCATCTCCTCAGACTTCAGACAAAACTCAGCTACTGTCCTTCGATCTAAACACACCACCGCACGAATGGAAGCAACGACATGCACCTGCAACCATCACCGTCGCGAGCACTCTCTTCAGCCCTGTGGGTGTCCCAACGACCGGCCAGAGGCTCACCCTATGCATATCTGCAACGACGCCCACCACAAGGTCTGGTGCACTGTTTGCGTTAAATGGTGCCGCACGGACTGCGCCAGCCAGTCCTCTTGTTCTCAAGACCTATGTTCCGAAGAAACAACCCCCAAAGGGCAATTTATGAAATCGTATGTGGCTAAGAATTCTCTTCTTCTCGCTTTGCTTACCCTTGTGAACAGCAAACTCTAAAGTCTCTTCTCCCTTCCTGTTTCCGTACTCCATGCAATCGTGGATCGTGTACAGAACTCGGAAGCGACCGCCAGAAACCTGATCTTCCTACCCTTGCGATATGTACAGTCAAACGCGAAGGTTGTGCATCTTGATAATTTGGATAACGTGGTGTGCCTTGTACGAATGTGTGTCGGTTGACGGAAATTATGCGATGATTACTACCTTACTTGGATTATTCACCACAAACTCCCAGAATAGTACTTACATATGAGACGCTATCATTAATACATGGATTTCAGGTTTTTTATCCCGTTGATACCGGAAGGCGGCACTTGGACGACGACGCTGTGCTGAGCTATAACAAACAGACCTTGCGTATGATATTTTTGGAGTATCATTTGACAATCTATTGGGAGATTAGTGCATACCTGATGGTGCGGTGCATGGTCAAGTTGCAAGCGGAGATGATAAAACAAACTTTCCACAATGAAAGGCAGACCATGCATTTTTCAGTCTGCCGAACTCTGCATGATATAACCCGCAGATCATTACCGCGAACGACAGCGCGCGTCCAGTGGTGCTTAAAATATGATTTGCCATATAGGATACAAGCCGCAAAACAAGTACCTTGAGAATACATTTACCTCTGTGGTACTTTCAGAGCTTAGCATACTGAAGAACATATGGAGAAGAGTTCTTCGATTTGACCTTGTTGACGTCTTGCAGGGAGACTGTACGGTGTTCGTGTGCGTGATTGTAACCGAGCCTTCCCACAAACGCTCAGTGGTCTGCAGGGTGCGACAGGATAGCGCTCACCTGGTCCGCCCGTCTATCCCACCTGGTTTGTAGAATTCTGGTCTCCGGAGCAGCGAAACGACAACAGCCCCCCCGAGGCCGACATTGTGAACAAGGCCGTATTTTCCTCGCTTGTCAGGCGCGTCGAACAGACCAGGTGCCTGCATTGGGCCAGCCCACTCCCTTAATTGCACTGCAAATGCAATGAAAACACGATTAGCGCCAAATGGATTGATTAATGCGATGGGCGAACGCCGCTTTCTGGAAAGCAACGCACTCATGATGTAGAAATGCATCCCTAGCCCAGTCGCCCCGAGAGGGTGGCCCTTAGCTTCAAGGCCCCCGCTAGGATTGACCACATACTTGCCGCCGTACTGCGATGCGATGCGATACAGTGAGTCCAAGCAGACAGGGATCGGATCTCACAACGCACTGTATTGTCCCCATGCTCGACAAGCTTGTGCGCCTCGTCTGGGGCACAGAGGCCCAAAGCAGGATACGTGATAAGCTAAAGGAGATGCGTTAAGCTCGTGCGCTTCGATCCCGCGCGGGGAATGCAGTGCGTACTTCATTCGCCGCGAAGCAATCGTGAAGCTCGACGACGCCGACCTGATCACGGCCTTGACCCTCGGCGAAGCCGGCATCCTTGAACGCCTGGTCGGCACAGGCCTTGGTCATGGCGTAGCCCACCACGTCCATGGCGCTGCGCCCCTCAAAGGTGGTGACCCCGTCTGTAGTAAGCACATTGGCGACAATTTCGATGGCCTGGTTCTCGAGACCATGAGCGTGCACAAAGGCTTCAGAAGCAATGACGCAGGCTGCAGCTCCGTCCTTCAAAACAATCAGGCCATTTACATTTTGGGTGCATCAACGGGAACCACCTACTGATGTGGGGCTGCACATGAACTTCGTCAGGTTCCTGGTGATCTTGGGCGCGGCCAGCACCTTCTCGACACTCCACCCGTCGCGGAACTGCGAATACGGGTTGTTCATGGAATGCTTGTGGTTTTTCGAAGCTAGCACCATATTTGGAATCACGGCATTGCTAAGAAAACACCACCTTGGCCACTGACCGATTTTGGCAAGGTGCTCGACGTTCCCGCCATACTTCTCAAAGTACTCCTGTGCTCCATTGTCGAACATGCGGGGGGCACCAGGGCCGTGATTCTCGCCCAGCTGCGCCTCGAGCTCCTCCGAACGCTTATTAATGAGCGCGGTGGGCGACGGTCGATCGGGAAAGTTGGTTCCGAGGCTGCCTGGCTTCATGCGCTCGAAGCCTAGCGCCAGTCCGCATTCAACCTGCCCGTATTTGACGGCGTTATTGACCTGGTAGAGCGCGGACGAACCGGTTGAGCAGTTGTTGTTTACGTTGACGATAGGAATGCCGGTCAGGCCGAGGTTGTAGAGCGCCCGCTGCGGGCAGCGTGTCAGCTGGCTCTGGACGGGCCTTCGAGGCCCGTGTACATGTGCGCGATGCATACCTGCCCACTCGTCGAATCTCCGTAGCAGTATCCAACAGTGGCAGTCTCGATCGCGTCGTAGGTTATTCCTGCACCATTAAATAGGTTCTGCGTCAAGGAGCCCGGTCAAATAGGGGGTGCATACCAGCGTCGAGGAGTGCCTTTGTGGCGGCTTCAAGGCCCATCTAGCCAGATAGGTTCATGTTAAAGCTAAATTAGCCGCCAAAGTAAAGGCATACATCTTCAGTGGATCGAGTCGCCCTCGGCTGCGCAAAGCGATAAGTACCATATTGTCGTCATGTTGTTCAACTGAGTTGGTTGTGCGTACTTTAATGAATGCGGTACATCCACCGCCAATGAGGAAGGTTCGTCGACCAGTCATGGTAGCTTCAAGTTACGGACGCAAGAACAGTAATGTGGGGAAATAAGCACTCAAAACTCGGTGTATATGAGACTCCGGCTATAGACTAAGAGAGAAGCAGCAGAGAAAGCCTGCAGATGACCATGTAGTGGCATGTGCGAAAGGCTGAAGCGCTGAGCGGCAGCTCGGGCTGTACGGCAGTCGGGCACCTTTCTACCGGTAAACAGCCTTCAATCTGCCGGTAAGCACAATGACCAAGGCCGGCCCTCTGTCAAGTAGTTTCCCTTATTCATTTGTCAACCATGTCAGACTCCTTCAACACGCCCACATCATGAAAATCTACCCTCTACTTCTTCCGTAGTCTAGGTTTAGGGAATTCTACCGGCGCAGACAGTACGGCCCTCTTTTCATCAGCTGAAGCATCCGACTGTCCCAATCTCGATCGTTCACGTTCGCTGAGCTTCACAATCTTACACCCTGATAATTAAAAGATACTCAATCAGCTAGTGCGCAACATAAAAGGAGGAAAACGAACCTAGAGACTTGAAAATTTGGTTGATCCTGCAACACGTTTGATTGAGATTTGTTAGACAGCGATAAACGAGGGACACTTACTCGGTCACCGACATGCTGAGGTCGTGCGCAATGACTGTAGTATTGGTGGCATATTCATCAAGCTTGAGACAAAGGGCAAAGATGTGCGTCAAGATGCTTGTTTTAGTCGCTGAGGTGGATTGATAGCTATTTACGCATTAGCTTCGCATTTGTGTGTAGCAGGATATAGGAACTCACCTCGTGGAACCCCTGGCGGTCTCCGTAAATCGCGATAGAAGACCATCGGCGACAATACTTGGCACAGCGCTAAGCCTCTCGTAAAGTTTCTCTTTTTCGATAGTTTTACCAAAGCATGCCTGACGGAAGGCAAGCATAGCCGAGATGTACAAAATAATTTTACTGGCGAGAAATTTTAGTTTCCCAAATATTGTAGAAAGACACTAGACGCACAGGTTCTTCTTTTTGGATTTTCCTGTAGATTCCCCAACGCTCAGCAGGTGGTTGTTGACCCAGTTTGACTTTCGGAATGGCAACAGCGCTATTTTCTCTCTGTCGGTCTCGGCAGCATCGAATGGACTAATAACGAGAGCTTTCCATTCTGATTCGGGAATAATGGAATGCAATGGATAAACTTCTGCGGGATCGGTTGCAGTCAGAGAGAAGGGTGGGATAAGTCTGTTCTTGTCAGTCGCAACCTTTGCCTGTTCTGCATGGGATAAAGGAAAGGGTTTAGCCTCGTATGTTTGCGATTAAAATGATGTTGATACCTTCGGTCATCAGGCCCTCAGCACCTTTGTCAATGCTGTCCATGACATAGTCCATGACTCCTTCCATTGCACTAACATCGATGCGATTGCGTTCTTGTGCACGAATGTTGGCCTTCTGCTTTTTGGTCCCGAAAGTTTCGCCCAGAGTGGTTTTGGCTTCAAGATATTGAAGTTTCGACGGTGCCGGGGCACTCGGGATGGACTTCAGAGCTTTGACGGTGTGGTTCATGATATGAGGGATTTTTGCAGTAGGAAGCATGGATATCGTTCCTGTTCGAGTATTGCGGACAGCAATGATGTATCTGATCTTCAGTCAGTAAGGAGTAGAACAGTCGAAAGACCATGGCGCACCGACAACCTGCCTCTGCCACATTTTTTGTGATTTCATAGTTAGAAACGAGCTCGATGCTGGGGGTCTCGCCCACTACTAGGAGGTCCTGCTGGTCACTGCCTGCTTCGCTTGTTTTAAACCTTTTCCGCGCGTAGCACTTGAAGGCGGTCGAAGGCGGGGGCTGAATGGCTGGATAGCTCACTAAGTGGAACAAGTGCTTTTTGAGTCCCGATGTTTTCTCCGATAGCAGCACCATGCGCACCGAGAAGTGGCCCTACTTTTCCGGTGGCAGAGGTGGAAACTTCAAAACGCGCGGTCGGGTCCGCTGCCGTTTCGCGTTTTCTCTTCTTAGCCGAAGCTTTGGCAGACGACATGGCGCCTGAGAGTAGGCGTTTGGGAAGTCGGGAGTGGCGCGGAATAGGATGTAGAGAGCAAAGAGTGAAACAAGATGAGAGTTAGAAACAAACACTTTTTTTACATCTTCACCCTATTTGTGACTTGCACCGCGACTAGCACGAATGCACCTAGCTTCGTCGTAGTCTCCCTTCATTGTACTAACATCTACTGGAACACCCAGGAATAATTTGGTGGGGAATATTGTCTTCATTATCGTTATCCAATTCTCAATTGCTGTCGGATGCAGGCACGTCGGTTCTGGTCACCGATCACCATTGCTGCAACGCCAATTCGCATTTCGAGCCACCGTGAATGGCAGACATATATACCAGGCTGAGGCCGGTGCGGAGTCAGAGTTCGTCCCTTAGAGCCAACCTGAGCAGCCAAAACGCTGCTGATTTGCCGGCACCAGCCACGGCCAAAGAAGTGTCCTTAGCTGCGACGCCTTCGCTTTCTCTCTCCATCACAACTACCACGCCCATGGACCTCAAAATAAAGGTAGAGAACGACCTCAAGCACGAAGAGACTGCTTCGCCGTCCCAGTCGCCGACCCTTGTTGCCGACATTCCTGCCCAAAATTTCAAGGCGTCCTGCTCGCCGACCGAACCGCCGACAGCCACAGATGGCACACCATCCAAGTCATCGACGCCGTCCCTTCCATCAGCACCGAAAACTTCACGGAAAGCTGCTTCTCCCGTTGTCCAATTGATAGGTGACCTTCCCATTGCAAGAGTGGAGGCTGTGAGAACCTTCAATGAGATTTATGACAACAACTACCAGTACAAGACCCTGGGTCGCTCCAGGGAGGTGCTTGAAAGCATGACGTGCGACTGCACCTACGAGCATGGTTCGTACTAATCCTGCTCCGATATGTGCTCTCCTTGTAGATAGTAGAACCCGAAGCCCGTAATTGGGCAGCTTTGCGGGTAGCTGTGAGGTGTGGCGCTGTGCAGATTTGTCTTACGTGTCCTTGCAGGTGTTGACAGCGCGGACGACGCATGCGGACCATACTCCGACTGCATTAACAGACTAACCCAGGTCGAATGTCTTGAGGACGATTGCCGTTGTCGGAATTATTGCCAGAACCAGAGGTAAGATCGTCATTTTTCCGAGTTTGCGTGAAGTCTGACATCACTCAATACAGGTTTCAACGGAAACAATACTCCAACATTGAAATCGTCTTAACAGAGAAGAAAGGATATGGTTTACGGGCGGAAGAGGATTTACCTAGGTTGGTGCCGTCTAACCTGACTTCCCCATCGACTGTAACATTTCTATGCAGAGACTCCTTTATCTACGAATACGTCGGTGACGTTGTCAATCCGGTCTCATTCAAGAAACGCATGCGCGACTACGCGGAAGAGGGCATCCGGCATTTCTACTTCATGATGCTGCAGAAGGACGAGGTGCGTCCTGTTACTCACGCTGCTGAGGTCTGACATTACTCACGCCTCGCCAAGTTCATCGATGCCACAAAGTCTGGCGGCATAGGGCGATTTGCCAACCACAGCTGCAACCCAAACTGCTATGTCGCAAAATGGACCATTGGCATCCATGTTCGGATGGGCATATTCGCGAAGAGGGATATAAAGAAACACGAAGAGTTAACCTTCAACTATAACGTTGATCGATATGGGTATGTTCCCCCTTTTGGCAGTTGTACAGTGCCTTCCTGACGGCGCCGTTCTATGTAGCCACCAAGCCCAGGAATGTTTCTGCGGGGAACCCATGTGTGTGGGGTACATTGGCGGCAAGACCCAAACCGACATCGCGACTATGGACGACCTATATCTTGACGCCCTTGGGATTACTGATGAAGACGATCTTATGGAACTTAAGGGCACAAAGAAGAAGAGGGGGAAGAAGATTGACGATCCCGATTTCATGGTTAGCCTTTCCTTACTTACCACATCTCCAAAATTAACATGCCGTCCAGCCGACTATGAAAGCCATCGTCGAGAAGGAAGTGCCCAAGGTTGTGCAGGCCGTTCGTCAGACCACGAGCCGCAAAGTCCTTTCGAAACTGCTCACTAGGATCAAAGTACGTCGTGACTTGTCTATTTATCGCTCGCCACCTGACATACCATTGTGGCCTATCAGATCACTGAGGATCAGGCAGCTTTGCGTCAAATAATGCGATTACGTGGGTATAGCTTGATGACGAACGTACTCGAAGATTATGCAGGCGACATGGAACTGATCTCGCTGGTCTGTCCAAATTGCATGTTAACTCGCCGTGATATACTGACCAGAAATATGACAGGCGCTCCAATGCATGAAGACCTGGCCGTTGTTGAATCGAAATAAGGTGCAAGATTCAAAGGTCCACGTCCCTGTCGAGGCATGTGCTGCTCTCGAAAACGAGACAATTAAGAATTTAGCTCAATCGGTGCGTTAGCCACAGCACCCTGGCCTCTCAGTTTATTGACCTCCAATCGTTCAGCTACTGGATCACTGGGAAACATTGCCCATATACAACCGCATACCGAAGCGGACGGCGCCAGTATGTCATATGTATTCCCTACAGCGACGAAAACGCTGACAGCGTTGCAGCCAGCCTCACCTGGACTATGGGAGAGAACCTGGGACCACCGCCCGAAGAGCCCGCCAATCATCACCACGCACCTCCCGCGCACGGTCCTGAAGAGGACCGAAGTTGAGGACTTCGGGTTCGGGTACTCTCGCCGGAAGCAGCGGCGGGTGCAAGAACAACCCATTGCGTACTCAGAGGATTATATCCCGAGGGAAAAATTGGAGGAGAACCAGGCGCGCCTTGACGCATTCTTTCGGCACCAGTCAGAGCTGGCGGAAGCTCGCCGCGTGCAGGAGGCGTCGGCTAAGGCGCTCATCGCACAGGTAGCTGCGAAGGCAGCTGAGGAGGAGGCTGCCGCGGCCGTGGCCGCGCTGGAGGCTAAGAAGCTAGCTGAGGAGGCGGCAGAGAAGGCTGAGCGGAGGAAGGAGCGCGCGGCGCTGAAGAAGACGTTGACGCCTGAGGAGAAGGAAAAGAACAAGGAGAAGCGACTGATGAAACTCGTCGGCGCGGTGGTTGTGAAGTGCATGTCCAAGTACTCAAAGCAATTCGACCGCGATCTGTTCAAGCAACATGCGAAAGAGGTGAGAATCGTTGCTTTTTCTAGTAATTGTGTAAGAACGCTGATGCCTGCTTTGCGTCAGCTCACGCAAATCATCACGGACAAGGAGAAAAAGTCGTCCAGCTACCGCGACGGGAAGTTGGACAGCCTCTCGGAGGAGAAGGAGGGCAAGATCAAGAAGTTCGCGAAGGAGTACATTGCCAAGGTCCTGCGCAAGATAGAGAAGTCGGGTCGGCGCCCACACGGCTCGGCATCGACGCGGATGTCCGCATCCACGTCGACCGCGAACAACACGCCGTCGACGTCGATGGCGACGCCGAGCTCGAACGACGGCGGCGACAGCCGGACGCACGGCAACCCGATGTCGGTCGAGGAGGCGATGGGCATGGAGCTGCACTCGGACAGCGAACACGGGGATGAGGACGACGACGAAGACGACGAGGACGACGACGCACATAAAACGCAGGCATACCCGCACGCTGGCCCGTCGAGGGACAGCTCAAGTACGATGCTTCCGCCGAAGATCCCGCCGCGGGCGGCCGACCCGTACGTGGAGGGCGAAGACTCCATGGATGTGGATGAAGTGCATTTCTCCACATCGGATCCACGCCGACGACACCCGATGGACATCCATTGACACTGGCAAAAATTTCCTTGTACTTCATTCCAGTCACTTACTTATTTAAATTAAAAGACGCCGCGAACAGGTTGCTCTATTGTTATCCGTGTTATATCAATACCCTTTGTGTTATCAGTATAACTGTCTGTCTAATGCGCAGCCAATGTGGAATCTATTGCAGAGTAAGCGCTCGTTTTTGGAACATCGTCGGATACTTAGCAACAATTAAATTATAGTCGATAGTTACATATACAAAAAGAAAACAATGAAAATGTACCATGCAAGGGATGTGATATTGTGCTGTTGATTGTTGTAAATAATGCGGTAGATGACGGGAGATGAAATAGGCTACGATGCGTAGAAAAGCGCAAGATTACGATAGGAAGTCAATAGGATCTGGGTCGTTGTCGACTACTTCAGGTTGGGCGTCCCGCGCTTTCAGGCGCTGAAGGACGCTTTTTGGTGGCCCCCGTCTGGGGGCGATCTGTATAAGCTAAGTTCAGCAGCCCTCTCTCTCGTGCAATGGACACAAAGCTCGTACCGCAGGTTGATTTGTCGAAGAGACATTTTCTTTTTGCCTGTTGGCATATATGGGTCAACAATTGCCACAATCATAATTCATAGTGAAATATGCGTACGCTGCTTGTGCCGCTTTCGCCTTACTCGGCGGTTTCTTCGCCCTAGAGGCCGCCTTTGAGGGTGCCTTGGGCCCTTTCCTCCGCGTCTTCGCGGGTGGTTCGGGGGCTGTTTCTTTCTCTGGATCTGGCACCATTTTCTTCCGCTTCGTCGGCTTCGCCTCGACTTCATCTGGTAAAGACTCCTCGTCATGCTCGCGATAGCGCTTCTTGCCCGTCGCTACTTTGTCGGGCACAGCGTCCTTTAGTTTTGCGCGGGGCTTCGTCGCTGGTTTGTCTGGTACAACATCCTCTTCGCGCGCACGCTCGCGATGTTTAGCAGCTGGTTTATCAGCAGCGTCCTTGTCCACAGGCGCCTTAGCGCGCTTCGCGAGCGGCTTGGGCGCTTCATCCTCCTCATCGTCGTCATCATCGTCATGAGCGCGCCGTCCCTTGCCTTTCGCTGAAGTCGAACTGGGCTGGTTCCTCGGCTGAGTCGCCGGCGCCTTCGGATTCTTGAGCGTAGCTTTCGATTTCGCAGACGATTTATCACCAATGCCTTTGTCCGCAGCCTTGACGGGCGGCCGAGGCGCCTCCTCCTCCTCCTCCTCGTGCACAGGTTGCCTCCTGCCTTTCGCCGAATTCGAAGCAGGCTGGTTGCTCGGCCGCGATGCAGATGCCTTGGTCTTTCCTACTGCCATGTCTTTCGGCGCCGCCCGCGATTTCGCGGTTGGTTTATCCGCAGTGTCTTTGTCCACGTTCGGTCTGGCGCGCTTCGCCGGCGGAGAGGGCGGGTCGTCGTCTTCGTCCTCAGATAGCGCGGGCCGTTTCTTGCCTTTAGCCTGAGCCGAAGTCGAACTGGACTGCTTCTTCGGTGCCTTAGCATGCGCAGCAGAGATGCGTGGTGGCGGCGGGACCTCTTCCTCCTCCTCATCTTCTTCCATAATATCAGCAAGCTTACTAGGCCCCGCTTGTGGCGGCGGTCTACCCGGCGCTTTTGCTGCCGGTTTGCTTGAGCCAGACGGCGCTTTCCGGGGCCTGGCCTTGGGCTTCGACGCCGGGGGGGCATACTCGTCCTCCGACGCGCCGGAGTACAAGTCATTTTGATTTGAGCGGCGGCGCCGGGTACGGCTGGTGGAGGCCTTGGAGGAGGAGGATGTGGAGAGGGATGTAGGGTGCGTTGGTGCTGTGGTTTGGGCGGACTGGGCGGAGGGCTTGCTAAGTTTCGACTTGGATTTGGAAATAACCACTGGTTCGTCTGTATAGTAGGCAGATGTCGGTATGTGGGTAACATCATTAGGAATATGTCTACCTAGATGCTTAGTGGTGGCTTTTGGGGGTTTTGCCTTGGGGGTCGATTTCCCTTTGGCTTTAGCTTTTGAAGACGCGGGGACAATGACATCGTGTTCGTTGAGTCCAACTGGTTCGGGCAATGGTTTGAATTTTTCCGATTTCCTCCTCGGTTTTGGTTTTGGCTTAGATTTAGATGGAGGGTTTTCAGCCTCGCTGATTACTTCATCGTCACCAGGATGTCTGGTGGATTTGGATTTCTTTGCCGATTTTGGTTTGGCCGTTTGAGTTACAGGTTTCGAAATAGCTGCAACGGAATTGATACTCATGCATGAATTGACAACCGAACTGAGCAACGCACCTTTTGCCTTCCCCTTCACTACGCTTGCCGTCGCCTTCGACGGCTCTGGTTCTGATCAGGACAAGGACAATACATAAGTTCAAATACAGACACCCCCAACATTCCGAGCCACGCACCAGCGTCCGCCACCTTCTCCGCGGCACCCAGTGCAGACCCTCGACGCTGTGTCTGCTTCTGCTTCTGCGGGCTGCGCGACCCCCTCCTTGCGCTTGCAGGCGTCCGCTGCTTCGTCGGCGAGGATATGCGGTGCAGCCGCGTACCCGAGGCGCCCTTCTGCAGGTGGCCGAGCGGCGATGCCGACACGCTGCGCCGCGGTCGCGGCTTCGTCAGCGGCGGCGCCTTCCCGAGGAGAATGTCCGCTAGGGTGTTCCGGCTCGAGGGGACGAATATACTGTGGTAGTATAGATAGAGGTGGTCAGCTTGGTTGGTTGAATGTGGAGGCACTACGCACCCGCCGCGGTCGCGAAACCGTGCCTGTGAGCGCTGCTGGCGCTGCGCGCGACTCTCTTCAACGTTGAGGGGCGTGGCAAGGACCGCCTTCGTCGGAAGGAGGGGTGCCGCGTTCATGGGTGCGTGGTCTGGCTCAGACGCATACAGTGGTAAGAATAGCGAAGTTAACTTTTGCCATGTCGGAGGCTTTGAGGCAGGAAAGCCAACAGATACACGTGACCGCGATTCAGACGCGACCTATATTTGGCCGCGACGTGCTTGCCAAAAAAATACCACGACTGCCACAGTTCGACGAGACGGTGATCATGACATAGTGATTCTTTGGCGATTCTCTTCATGGCCGCACGACTCGACACTCAGGCGACCACACGCCGCCATTTTTCCATCGAACAGAAACAGAAACATGCCGCTCGGGTTCATTGACGCCCTCGTTTTGCCCTCGCGCTGCTCGTCTGCCTTTCCCTCTCCCTGCTTATTTCTGTATAAACGCCCGCAAAACGCCCGCAGAGTCAGACGCAAAAGAACTTGAAGGTCGATCCATCGAAGCGGAGGCCGCATGGATGCCTGCTGCACAACGAGGTCACCCAGACGCGCCTGCTCCCCAATGGTTGGTCCTCCTAACAGTGTTTGCTCATCCTCCGGTTATTCATTCATCTCTGGGTGCGATTTATTCTGGCATTGACATTGGCCTATACTAAGCGAGCTTCAGGACGTTTAAAGCAAATCGTCAGTCATGGCCACGAGGAGATGCTATCTGGAAAAATTCTCAAATGAACTTGCTCACTATGAATAAGGCCCAGCATGTCCGGATCTAGAGTCGAAGACAACAGATGTCTCTCGGTCACTTGTAGATGTCGAAACAGGCCCGGACATGGCAGCGGAGAAGGTTATATTATCAGTTTTCATCACCCTCTCGTTCTCTAGGTCAGCGCCCACTTGTCCCAGTACTCCATTCATACCGGATTCATACCCAGTATATTTATTTCAGATTAGTTTGGTTGGTATATCCCATAACCGCGGTACAATAGTGCACGACGTGACTGTCTGAGTCGAGGATACAAAGGGAATCGCCGTAGGCTTAGAACTACTAGATTGCCGGCAGCAGTTGTACATACTCACGTACTCCTTTCCCCGAATGTCGAGTTCCTCCTTTCTGGGGTTTGTTCTTCAACAAAAGGTTCCTCTCGGCGGTGTCCCGTACCTTCTGGCACATCTTGACAAGCTCGTGAATAGATTTCCAACCTTCAGCATCGTGTCCGTTATGTGCCACAATGCGGTCCAGGTGCGGGAAAAGGAAGCAAATGTACGGAGCAATTGTCATCTTATCCGTCACAGAGCTCGGAGCATCTCCGCCCAGGGACAGCACCTTCAAGTGGTGGGTGGTGGTGCTCGCTTCCAGGTTGTACGCGCCGACGCAGTGAACAACCCGAGTCTGGAAGTCGAGGAGGCGCGGATAGTTCTGGGATACCGAGGTGAGTGTTGACAGGGCGACCCCCGAGTTCAGAGATTCCTCAGTGGGAAGGTGCAAGACCTGCATAGACATTGGCGTTTCCGACGGGCTGGGTAAATTAAGGAGCGCCTCGTCGACGGATGTCAGAGCCCAGTCCTTAATATCGAGCTTTTCGAGGCTTGGGAAAGATAACAGCTTGCGGAGCGTGGCTGGTGGAAGATCAGGGGGGGAAAGAGCCGTCTGGGGGGTCGGCGCCGAAGATGGCGCATCTACATGGGTGATATGGATTGTGCGCGGCTTTGCATGCTCCAGGATGCGTTCTATCGCCGATGCGAAATGGGCACACTGAAGGAGGACATTGGACACTGATTCCCTTTCAGCATCGAGTAGCAGCTGTGCGTCGTGCTGTATTTCCTCGAGTCGCGGCTGTTGTTCCTCGAGGCGTTGCTGCTCCTCGGGGGGTTCCTGTTCCGGCTGCTGCTCCTTCGTTGGTAGTTTGCCTTTCTTCTTTTTCGCCTTTTTGATTTCCAGTCTTCGCTTTTTTGTGCATTCAGTGCACATATGATGGCTATTCGGTGCGCGATCCCCTGGACATACGATCATTTCACCCCACGAGTCAAAGGTGTGATACGGAACTACGTAAGTCAAAGAATCGTCAACAGCCTGTTCGGAAGAGCCCAAGAGTGGGTGGGTCAAAGGAGGCGCGAGTGCCGTCGCATCAGCACTATGCTCAATATGCACCACTCCTTCAACAAGGATCTCCGTGTCAGCCGTCGGTTCAGATGATTCACTGGGCGGTATCAGGTTCCAGTGCGCCGGGATCGGAAGGAAGCCCCCACGAACCAACGTCAGCGATACCTGTTCGATTCCCCGAGGAAGAAGGCGGTGGAGCAGGTTGTGTATAAGCAGAACGTCGCTTACGACGGTCAACGTTTTGAGGCGGGGAAAAGGAGCCTCTTCTAGTATTTCGCCGGTAGTGTCCTCGATATCGGGCGAGCCTTCGTTTTCTTTTGCCATAGCGTCCGTGGAAACAGCCACGGGAGGAGAATGAGGAGTGTATTTGACGGTCCGCGCGTCGATGTCGAATAGTTCCAATTCTGGCAAGGCCGCAATGGCCACCAAAAACTCAAAGTTGAGCGACGCTGCCGCATCGATGATGCGAAGGTGGCGAAGATGCACGAACCGCGTCGAGGACTGCAGAACGCCGGCGGACAGTCTTCCGGGACCCAGCGTAACGTTTGCCAGGCGTGGCACACTGCCCACGAGCTCAGCGAAGAAGTTGGAGATGGAGATCTGGCGCGTGTGTGGTATTCCTCCTACTTCGAGAGTTTCGAGAGAAGGCGTGATGCAGAGCCAGAGGTACAGCAGTTCCGAGTCGACATCGACTAGTTGAAGACGTCTGAGCGAAGACAGGAACGGGTTCTTGGGATCCTGGATCAATGCAAGTCGGCTCAAGGTATCTTGAGATACTCGAGGATATTCTTCACGCCCAACGTCAGTGAGGACCAAATCTTCGACACGTCGTGCATAGGACGTGAACGCCTTGAGATCCCCACACAGAAGAGGCGAGCCTACATGCTGAAAGCTGATTGTAAGAATGACGAAGTTGACGGAGACACTATGAATTTTCTGGGCACTGACGTAGGTGTTGTCTTCATCAAGGAGAAGTCCCGGCAACGCCTCGATGATGGGCACAAACGATTTCAGAAGGGGCAATGGTTCCACTTTTTCTGCGCAGTCTGTGAAAGCAGATATGGTTACAATGGATACCCCGATGGACAACGAGTTTGACATACCAATGCTGGTGGTACTTGAGATCTCAGGATCTATGTTGACATCTCCGCCGTCGTTGCACGAGGCGGAGATGGAAGAGAAGCTGCTGGGTGCTGGGGAGGACATAGTTGACAGGTTTTCAAAATCGGTGTTGAGATCAGGGATGATATCGTCCGCGGGGATGGGTTGGAATTCCATGCGCCTGGTGGTAAAACGATGGTCGAAAGCAGGAGCTCAGAGCCATGAGAACCTAATAAGCGCCCTCTGCCTTCGTGAGAGCTTGTCCGATTTAGAACGAGAGAAGCTTGGATATAGCGAGGCAGTGTACGTCTCTCACCCACCCAAGTGCGCTGTGCATTTCAAGTATATTCTGCAGCTTGACATGCGCTTGTTTGTTTCGTAATGGTAAGCTGCCTGTGATATGCATCACTGGCAGGCGGAAGTCGAGTTCAGAGTGCACTCCAAGTTCGTCCAAACGAAGCATTGATGCCGAGCGGCCGTTGAAATTTTTGACATATTTAAGTCTCGTGTGGGCGCGACCGCGACGCGAAAGCTTTCTTTACATGACCGCGATGCGCATGCCAAATTCCAAGTCTAGGTGAACGATTTGTTGTTGAATCGACATTAGCGGACGTCTCAAAACTTGCTCAAAACACAGCGCCAGTCGTGACAGCAGACCGCCCGCTTCTTAGCGACTTATGCACGTGACCGCGCCGCAGCAGATATATTTGGCAAGCACGCACTTGCCAAATACCGATTGTTGTGCTGCGATCGCGACCGTCCCCGACGAGCCCACGATCATGACATACCTGCTAGCGATACTCCCCACGGCGGCCCTACTCGACGCTAAGGCGACCAGGTGCCGCCACCTGTCCACCGACATCGACCAGAAACAGAGACATGCCACTCGGGATCCTTGACGCCCTCGTACCGCTCGTCTGCCTCTCTTTATCAGTAATCCTGTATACTAAACAAGCGCCGACATGGAAGACCTCGAAGGAGGACTGTTCGACGCGGAGGCGGCAGGGTTACCTGCTGCACAATGAAGTCACCCATGCGCGCCTGCTCCCGCGAGAAGCAGAGCATGCGTTCAGGTACCCCACACTCTCCCTGCTCGTCTCGCTCGAAGCGCTGGAGCGCGGCCATCTCGACCTGGGAAGAAGAGGGTGGATCTTTGGATACGGACGCCGCTGGGGAAGTCTTACGGGCTTGCGGGCGGCTCCGTACCTCACGCCTGGGGCATGGTCTATCAGGGGGAAGTTAGAGGGTATCCTCGCTGGGCGGGGATACTTGCGCGGGAGGCTGCTGGACGCGTGGATGATGACGATGCCGAGTTTCTTGGGGTTTGAGGGGATCAACCCGCTAACGGTGTATTTCTGCTATGATAAGGATGGGGCGTTCTGGCTGACGGTTTTGGAGGTGAGTTTTGTGTGCTGCTTTCAAACTGGAAACTCATTTCTTTTGGAGATCCATAATACCTTCGGTGAAAGTCATGTCCATGTCCTGGAAGCCGGCCGTGACGAAGACGAAACAGCCCCCAATGGGTAATAGCCGTCTTCAAAAATGCAGTTCTGTTACTGATCCTATTCCGTGTAGGTACGACCATCAATGGACGTTCCGCCGCCAATTCCATGTCTCACCGTTCAACGACCGTTCGGGGTTCTACACCGTCTCTATCAAATCCCCAACTCACCCGCCCATGGCCAGGGACACCGATTTCTCCCCACCCCCCAAGCCCGCCGTCCGCGTGCACCTATACACGGCATCAGCGGACGACCCGACCCAGCGCGGCGCGCTCAAGCTCACCGCGCTCCTCCGCCCGACGCACGCGACGCCGCTCACCGCCCGCTCGTTGCTCGTTGCGCTCGCCCAGGCCCCCTTTGCGCTTCTCCTCACGTTCCCGCGCATACTATACGTCGCGGGGATCTTGCACTACGCGAAGCGGCTGGACGTGTACCTGCGCCCGGATCCGCAGCCCGCGGCGGAGGGGTGGAGTGCGGACCCGCCTGCAGGGGGCGTGAAGTGGCTGGAAGAAGGCTTGATCGAGCGTTTTGCGCGTAGAAGGGTCGAGGCGTTCCTCGCACGACGAGCGGAGGAGACGGGGACGGCCGTGGAGCTGGTTTCTGCGGACCCGCACGTTGCACGGCGTATGTTCAAGGCGGGGCAAGGGACCGCGGAAGGGCCTGCGCTGACGGTCTCCTACACCTCCCCGCGGTTTTTCAGCACGCTCTTCCTCTGCCCGTCTGCGCAGCATGCGCTGCTCTTAGGGTGCTACACCGAAAATATATTCCGCGTCTCAGATAGGGCGCTGTTCCTCGCAACATTCGCCTCTGCTGGGAGCGACGACAACGACGACGGAGTGAGCTGGCTGCAGCGCATGCGCTGCCGCAGCATTCCGCGCACGCTGTCCCTTCCCGTCCCTAATAAGCAATTCCTGGACGCGGACGACGTGTGTTCCAATTTGGCCTCGGGGATGGTGATACTCACGCATCACGCGCTCGATTGGCTCGAGGGGTGGATATTCCGTCTTGCGCGTGCGCGGGTGGTCGACGGGCAGGAGCCGTGGAAGCTGTGGGAACGCGCGGCCGCGAGGCAGGGAGGCTTCTCGGGGCCCTTCGTCCCCCGAGATGGCTTGGGAAGTGTGCGGTGCGATGGATAGATGTGCTTGGTGTGCTGGTGATTGAATTCATTGGTGTGATCTGATTGGCAGGTTGATTTTTTTTCTCGTCTGCGGGCTTTCTACGTTCCAAGCCTCAATATCAGGCTCAATTTCTGGCGACGAGTTCGACTGCAGAAAACCCACTCCTTGCTCGGGCGTTTTGGCTTTGCCCTTGAGGGATTTTCTTCGTCGACCGAGGACGACAGTGCACCTATTCATATCCTGCTGTTATTTATATCTTCAACGAGTATGGCTGTACTTGAAAATAGCATACTTCAATTCAAGAGATCGCTCTATAGCGTAGTAGTCAGCAGTGTAGTTAACACACCTTAATACAAACACAAGCGTCCGCGCCTTGACTGTCGGGAAGTTGATATATGGATTTCCATAAATAGTGTTGTTGGCCGTGCCGGATAAAGGGGCCTCTGCTCCGTTGAACGTTGAACGTTGAACATCGATGGTCTCCTAGGTGCACATATGAATCCCCAATACGCATATCCACCGCCGGGCTTCGTGTATTATTACCCACAGCCGCATCTCGTCCACGCCGTTGCACCCGGCACACCCCATTACAATCCAGCGGCACACGGGCAGAGCTTAAATGGCCCGTACCACCCGCATCCGCCGCACGGTATGCCGAACGCCTGCCACGTCGACCAGAGCGGGTGGTACTACGCGTCGCCGCACCAGCACCGGCCCCAGCACCCGCCGCCGCACGCACCACCGCCCAGCACCCCGCTGCACCCGCCCGGCCTCCCGTTGCCAGTGCCGCCGCGCCCGCCTTTCATGGCTGAGACTGCCAGTGAGCCGGTTGCGGATCCCAGCGAGCCCGCGGCGGGGATGGGAGTCCACGCGTTCTGGGCGGGACGGCTGGCGCCGCTGCCGGGGCACCAGTCGGCGAGCGTCCTTCGGCCGATGAAAGGGGTAGGCGCCGGTGTGGGTGTGGAGGTGCAGGGGGGGAACTTGAAGTCCGAGACGACGCCGGTGGAGCTGCTGCCGCCCCATTCGTTCTTTGGGACGACGTATGAGAGGGCGGCCGTGTCGCCGTCTGCTGCATCTGAGAGGACGTTGATAGATGAGGTGAGTGATTTGGGTTCGTTGGTGTTGGTGAGCTTACGATTTTTTGGCAGAAAACCAGCGATGCGCAGATGCAGGTGAAGAATTATAAATTGAAGCCCGATGCGCAAATAGCAACGGGGACGGCGTCGCCGGCTACTGCGTCTGAGACTACGTTAAACGATGAGGTAGGTTATTTGAGTGAGGGTCAGGGGCTTAAGCGCTTATCCATCATTATATTGACTTCTCGGTAGAAAACCAACAATATGGCCGCTTTGCAGGGATCGCGAAAATCGTCGTCTCCCCCGATACCCACCAAAAACAATAAAATAGTAGAAGTGCGTTCTTCTATACAGATCTATGGGTGGGATCTTCTACATAACATCTCACAGAACGAAAAAAATGACTTTGTTTTTGATAAATATGTGCGTATTCAAGATTGCATGGCGATAACCACTGACAGCAACATAGGCCGAATCTTTTGTTCCCCAATATCTGTACAATATCCAGCGCGAACCACATCCACTGAAACCACTCCCGGCTCTTCCTGTATTCCCACCTGTATCATATGCAAATTCTTTCCTTATAAGCAGATTAATTACCGACCCCACCACCACCCCCTCCCTCCTGCTAGCCCCGCCCATCGCTCAGGACACGCAGCCCTCGCCTCTAAGCGCCGCGACGTACGGGGCGCACTGGGGTGACCTCCTGCGTTGGGAGCTCGACGCGCTCGCAACGGACAAGGAGCAGATCGTGCTCTGGAAGCGCGGCGTGACGGTCGCCGGGTGGAAGGACGCCGAGTTCGTACTAGCGGTGCCCGGCATCCGCGAGAATTATCCATTCCTGGAGGTCGGCGACCTCGTGCACCTGCGCGAGGCGGCGCCGCCCAGCGAGGCGCGCCCCGGGGGGAGGTGGGCGCTCGAGGCGCGCGTCGCAGCGCTGCGTAAGCAGGAGGGTCTAGTGTGTGAGTCCCCTGCCAGCATGTGGGGTTTGACGTAGACTTGACTGCCGAGGCGCGAGCAGATATCCACAGCCCACCGCTGAAGGCGCACGTGCAGACGTACGTGCCGCTCGACCTGCAGAACATCAAGACGGAGAACGGGTTCGTCGTGTTCGGCGCGGGCGAGCGCGTTCCGTTCGTATTCAACGTGTCGTTCGCCGCGAACGCACGCCCACTGTGCGCAATGCAGGCCGCTGCGGACGCCGTTGCCCGCGTTCTCGACGCTGATGCGGACGGGAAGGGTGTGAACCTCGCGCGCCAGTGGATCTTCCCCGAGGTTGAGGACTTCCTCAGCCAGCCGTGCGCTATGCTGCGGAATGGCGAGATCACGGAGGCGCAGTGGGCGGACCCCGGGCTGAATGCGGAGCAGAGGGTGCGCGTTGCTTGTGTGTGAGATGTATGTGTGCGTTGACGGACTGCGGCTGTTTAGCTCGCGGTCACCGCTGTTTCGCTGTTTCAGTCGCCTGTGCCACGCCTCATTAGTGGGCCACCTGGGACGGGGAAGACGAGGTGTGGATATGTCTTTTATCTATGACTTTTTTGTTGACGTGTCTTTCCCAGAACGGTCGTGGAATCTGTACTCCAGATTTTTCGGGTGCAGCCCGAGGCATGCATCCTTGTCTGCGCCCCCTCGAACCCGGCAACGGACACACTTGTTTCGCGGCTACAGAAGACCCTTCAGCGCCACGAGATGCTTCGGCTCAACGCGCCAAACAGGACATTCGCAGAGGTCCCCGACAGTATCATGCAGTATTGCTGTGAGCGCATTCCGCTGGGCAGCCCGGGTCCCCGAATCTAACATGCAGAGTACGTGTACAGACATCGAAGACAATAAATTCGCGCTGCCACCGTGGAAGCAGCTCATGGCGTACCGCGTCGTCGTCACATCGTGTCTCGACGCAGGCATCCTCGTGCGCGCGCAGTGCACTAACGCCGCACTCATGGCTCTGGAGAGCGATATCATAGCGCCACTGCACCCACACCACCTCCCTAAACACGTCGTTCAGCCCCACTGGACGCACCTCCTCATTGACGAGGCCGCGCAGGGCTCCGAGCCCGAGCTGCTCATCCCGATCTCCGTCGTGCTACCCGACGCGTATGGCGTGGACGCGAAGGGCGCGTTCATGCCGCAGCTCGCGCTCTGCGGCGACATCCACCAGCGTCAGTGCCTTTCTCCCTGTCCCGCGTAGCGCGCCCCAGCCGATGTTCTTGCTTGTGTATGTAACAGTCGGGCCGAACGTCGTTTCGGACCGCGCGCGTGCGGCGGAGCTCGAGGTGTCGCTGCTCGAGCGCCTGTTCGAGCGCCCGCTGTACTGCAACTACATGGCGGACGTGCACGCGCAGCTCGAGGCAGGTAACATGCGCCCGCCGCCCTATACCACGCTGGTCAAGGTACGCCGCGCTGCCCTTACTCTAGCGCCACCCGGCCCCGCTCTCACTCTAACCCATTTACGTGGCGCAGAACTACCGTAGCCACCCTGCGATCCTCATGCCGCCCTCCGCGATTTTCTACAACGACACCTTGCGACCCGCCGCACGCGCGCTCGGGCGTGTCGCTTGGGCCGCGCTCGGCGAAGGCGAAGGCGCCCGCCTGCCGCTCCGGTTCGTCGGCACGGACGCGGAGGACAATTCACCGGACGACCGCGCGTCGTGGGCCAACCCGGGCCAGGTCGACGCGGTCGTGTCCATTGTGAAGGCGCTGCTGGCGGAGGGAGGGGCGTCCGTGCCGCCGCTGAAGGCGAAGGAGATCGGCGTGATGGCACCGTGGCGCCAGCAGGTGTGGGCGCTGCGCAAGCAGCTAAGGAACGAAGGGCTTGGGTCGGTTGATGTGGGCACGGTGGAGGTCAGTGACTGAGCTTTGTCGCCGGTTTTGCCTGGGGGTGGGGGGGTGAGGCTGGTGGACATCTCAATTTATTCTGACATCATTTATGTTTGCCCATTACAGGATTATCAGGGCCGCGAAAGTCGCGTTGTGATCATTTCCTGCGTACGGTCAAGTGAAAGGTTCTTGGAGGAAGATTACAAGAAGGGGATGGGGCTTATGCTCCAGAGAAAGCGGTGCGCAGACTCCCCGATGCGTCGTATAGGTCGCTCAGATGTTTCTCAAGGATGAACGTCGCCATCACGCGCGCGAAAGAGCTCCTAGTCGTCGTCGGCAAGGGTGCGCTCCTCAAGCGCGATCCGTATTGGAAAAGTTTCCTTCAATTCTGTCTTAGGAATGGCCTGTGCGTATCAGATTTCGAGTGTTGCAGTTTGTTTCCTCGTGTTGATTTGGCCACTAATGTTTCCAGTTACGAGGGCCCGGAGCTCGATCTGGACATGGACGGGAACTACATCTCACGCCTCGAGTGAGTGTCCTTGCGTGCCACCTTTGGGGGTGATTTCTTATACATTGACGCTTAGGTCGATGCTTATCCACTCCGGAAAGCACGAACTTGACCCTGAGTTCGAAGGTCTCATGATCGCCGGAGGTGTGGCCCGAGAGGCGCTGAGGGAGTAGTTCGTGGGCACGGAGCGTTTGCTTGTGATGAGAACCAAATGCAGCTATGAAACGGGCGGACATTACATTTCCCGATTCTTGCCTGAGAGGTGCTTGGAGGAGAATAGCCTCTCAGGTGGTAGATAAAGTTTAATCGAGGCCAATGTATCTGCCGCTGCTAATGGCGTCTTTCATCACCTGCAAATGTTTCGTGTGGAAACTTGAGGCCGTGAGGTACTTTAGCTATTAAATCTTACCTGGAAAACATGAATGAACTTTCCATGAATCCCGTCAGTAAGGGAGGGAGACGCCGAAATTATTTCTCTCACTGTTGTGGTAATAGTGCCGCATGCTCAAGATCTGTGCCAGTGAAAGGATTATCGATATACTGGCAATTCGTCTCCCGTAACATTCGGCGCATTTGACAATCGCCCCACATGCCCTTCTACCCTCCAAGCCCATTCGTTGCCCTCTTTCCACCGGAACAACTCGCCGCCAAAGTTCACTTGGAAGTCACAGCAGCCCTCTACGCCTACTGCAGCATAAACATCCTGGTTTTGCCGAGGCATGTAAATCCCGGTGAATGCGGGAGCCAGCCTTACACCGTTGTAGGTGTAGAATATTGTGCCTGTTTGGAATTCGTATCCGCAGCCGATGGTGTCGCCCGAATCGATATGGTTTATCGCGTCCGTATAGTCTCTGCCGCCGTCAGGATCTTCGAAGAACTTGCGGAAGTCGTCTAGGTGGAGTCCAGTGCTTAGCCTGTTCCACCCTGGGAGCCGCCAAGCAGGATAGGGCCTGCACGCGGTGCCTACAGCGAGTATGCCGTCCATTTTCAGGATCAGCAACTCGTAGTAGATTCCATGCTTCCCTTGTATATCATACAGGCCAGAAATGATAGGGAGGTCGCTGAGTAGACATACGTCCTTGCAGGCCGCGGTGGTGTGTATTGCTACCACCCCGGGACCGCCTTTGGAGTCGTTCTGAACATGTCCGGAGAAGCGTGGCGTGATGGGTGCCAAAATTCCCCAGGCTTTGCATCCAACAGTATTGATCCTGTCGATAATATCGGATGGCAGCAGTCGGGGAGGCTCCACCGCGTATTCCTGGCAGAACTGTTCCGCGGCGGCGTATTCCTCGTCGGGCGCCTCGTTCCACTTCCCGTACGTGTACTGCCGTCAAGAGATGTCAAGGAAGATGAGCTTTATGCGAGACAGCAGGTATGATAGAAGCGCACAGATATCTCTGGAGCTGGGGTCCACTGCGGAGGCGCTTGCGAGTCCTCAGTACTACCAGCACTGCTGGAACCTGACCACGATGAAAGCCCCGGCGAAAATTTGTTCCTCAGATGTTTGAAAAGACTGGGTGGCATGTTGGCGTGACGATAAGAGCGGCTTGGGTGGATCCGGCCAATGCAGGCATTGCTTAAGCTGTACAAAAGCTGTACCGGCGTTGTAGCTCGGAGTCATCCAATCAAGGGCACGCTTGGTATTTACCGTTCCTAATAAGGAGATAGATTAGATTAGATTAAATTGGCCAATCACAAGGTAAACAATATTTTGGCCTTTCAAGCCAACCAAGATCAATTCATCTCGTCTCTTGACTTGCTCTTGACCCCCATTACGCGCTGAAATGCTCTTCTGTCCTACCTGTGCGAACTTGCTGGTCATATCTATGGAGACAGGGCTCAACAAATGGGCGTGCAATAGCTGCCCATATGAATTCCCCATCACCAAACAGGTGTGCCTTTTGATTTGTGGCTGCCTGTGCTCATGCTCATTGCGTCCATTTCGTCCAGATGACTTCAAGGACCAAGCTCAAACGCAAGCCAATTGACGATGTACTGGGCGGAGATGAGCAGTGGGCACACGCAGATCAGACACAGGGTGCGTTCGCAGTCAAAATCATGCAATTCAAAGGCATACTAATTCGTGACGCGCCGTAGCCTCTTGTGACAAGTGCAACTTCAACAGTGCATATTTCTATCAATTACAGATACGATCTGCCGATGAACCTATGACGACGTGTACGTGGAATTCTCCCATATCTCATGGCGCAAGCTGACTTCCTTTCCCAACACAAGTCTACCGGTAACCAATTTTTGATAATTCTGTAACTCTTGCTCTACTGACTCGATACTGTAGATGTGTCAGTTGTGCGCACCAGTGGCGCGAGAACTGATCTGAACGCATGTTTCGAACATGTGCTGCGTTCCTATCTAATCTTGAGGAAAGCGTTCCTTCGGTTGATCAAGTTGGGTCGTAACATTCGCTCATGATGGGCCCCTCCGTCAGGCCTGTGTGCAGGATCGCGCAAAGCTACCCCGGCTAGTTTGTGCTCCCATCCGATATCTTATGGAAAACCGCGATTATCCTTTGCTAGTGTCCAATGCAAAAGAACGTAGAACCCATGTAATCAATACTTACATGGCTACTAGCTGCATCACCGTTCTTGGTCGTTCTCAATCAAAAATGTACCATAACACGCAACTCATTTCCTTGTTTCCCGCAACTGGTGAGATCAAATAGCTCAAAGTCGGGTGCATAACATCTTCACCAAGTTCGCTGATCTTCGATGGGCTTTTCAGACCAAACATAATGAATTATGGGACCCTTCTTGAATGCAAACAGATATTTGGTATTGAGAGACGAACAAACTATCTAATATAACGGACACTAAACCAAAGAGTACTTTTAACAATTACACCCTAGCATTGAATGCTAGAGACAGGTAGTACATTATGTGAATAAAACTCGTATGGGAACAGAATTGGAGGAGATATAATACAAGGTAAACGGACAGGCGAAACACAGAAAACAGGGAATCTAAGTGGGCACTGTATTTCTGAGTGGGATGCGCACAGCATGGGCGGCGGTGATGGCCTAGTGACGGACGACGATCGCGTTGTTCTTCCAGATGGTCTGAAGGTGTAGGCTCCATTGTACTGGGGAGTATGGAACGGCAGTAGCGAGCACTGTTGACGATGCGGGAGGGCTTTCCGACAAGCGGTCAAATAACCTCGATTGCGATGACTAGCCTCTGAGGAGCGGGGACGGCCTAGGGACTCGGACGTAAGATGATTCGGAAGGTGTCATTCTCTGCGCGTCGCGTCGACAGTTGCCAATTTAACGAGCCGTCGCCAGCAGCTGAAGGAGATGCACGGGGGGACGACAAGACTGGAGGGACTGAGGGTGCTGGGCTACGGGGAGTGCATGTCAATTTGGATGCGCTGGTGGGTTTCCGCGAGGCCGCGAGCCTGGCCGACGAACGACGGACGCCGTCCTTTGTTGGGGAGAGTGCAACCTTCGACTTTACCTTGCGATAAGAAATAGTAGTGGGAGTGGGTGTTGAAGGTGAATCTTGGGCTGCGCATCCGGTGGCAGAGGTCATTTTCTGAATCTTTGCTGGGCGAGAAGAATCATCGAAAGGAGGATTTGACTCGGAAGAAGTAGACGCGGTGGGAATACTGTCCTCGCTCTCGTCGCTGCGCGAGCGCTTGAGTCTCTTGTGCTGCACATCAGGCGCCTGTGGAGTTGAGGCCCCCGTAGAATTGATGTATTTAACCACGCTCCGGCCAGTACTGTCGGTCGACGTGGAGAATGTGCCCATCTGGAGGCTCGTGCTCTCTACTGCAGGCGTAGGCGGTGAGGGCTCCACGTGGTTTCTGTATTGAATTACGCGCCATTCAATGCTGCCTGTAGGTGCGGTTGAGAAGGTGCCCATCTTTCGCAACTTGGATGGGCGGGAAGAGACGCCAGTCTCTACTGACGACGATGAGGAAGATTGAATGAGGGTAGAATCAGACGTGTCGGAGCTGAGCGATCGCTTGAGGTTGCGCGGAGATGGGGTCGTCGAAGTGGTTTGAGTGGCGTCGACATCGGTAGTGACAGTGCTTGCGTTACCAGAGCGGAACGCGGCAGCGAAGGAGAATGCGGCGTTCTCTATATCGTGTGTATGGATGGGCGACAGTTCCGCGGACTCGACGTCTGAAAGCACAGTCGATTTAGACACAAGCAAAGCGGTGGCGGAAGATTCTGCTGTTTTCTGGTGTTCTGCAACTTGAGGTGGGTGGGCCTTCAGGATACATCCCGCCTTCGCAATGGCAACAGAGGAATCGCTGGGGTTGATCAATTCATGGATGTTTTCAATGAGAACTCTGTCGTGTGCTTTGACGGGAATGACGCCCTCGACCCGACTACACAGCGAAGACCGCAAATGCTCGGCGTAGAGCATGGCTGCGGCGTAGCGGACCATATCGGCATGAAGCCCTTGTCGGTCGGTTACGTTCCGGGAAGGGACACACAAAGGCGTAGTGGTATTGAGAATCGAAGCCAAATTCATGCTGGTAAAGGCTGGTAGGGTTATCGTTCGCGGTGCGGTTTGGCTGTTGTGCGGGGATTGCTTGCAGAGTAGCGGGGCGAGCGAATGGGATGCTCATGGCGTAGATTACGGGGTGCTCTTATAGCAGTTGGAGTACGCTCGGCCACCAGGCACCCCCGGATAAAGGGGAATCGTTGCTTTGAGTACGATGCCATGTTGGGCGATCAATGGCTTAAGCGCTTGCGAAGCGTTGCTGCTATTTTTGGTGTTGCGGGTTGCTTTTGGGCCACTGTCATTTCTTTTGATTGCCGAACTATGCCGCCGACGCTTTTTGTAATCTGGCGAGTGGCACTTGCGCTTGGTCCATGCAGCATCGGGAAACACTAGCTTGACGTCAACCGTATTCGGCTTTCATGTAAATCCTGTTCACCCGAAGGCCACATGGATGTGAATTATTCAAAGTGTTGCTTTGACTCTGCGATCATAATTGGCTTTCGTAGTCTAGTGAGCGGATAGTACTTATGTACAAGGTATACAGTACAGTAAAATAGGAAAGTCAGAAACAATATGCAGTGACGATCCAAACTATTCAGCTGCTGTTCTCAAGTACTACCGCGAAATCACAGTGTCAGATCGGAAGAATTGTGGCAAGAGACAATTAGAACTCACCTCCAGGAAGACCAAACACTAGATCTCCTTGGGGCCACGAGCTTGCTCTGTTCTTCCAGCGCTTCCTCGTGAAGTGCACAAAATCGGCTCAGCTGAGAAATTTTTTGCTCTATGAGCGTCAGCTCCAGACACGCTTGGACGTCCTCGTCGTCTACTTCGTCAGGCGCGGAGTCGAGAACCGGCTGCACACCGCCACAGACATGCACAGAGGCGGCTGTGAAGTCGATAATTTTGAGGTCATAATCGGGGCCGACAGTGTGAAGATTCCCCCCGGGGTGGTTTAGAACGACACCAGCAGCGTGAACCATTGATACACGATACAAGAGCTCTTGTCTATAAGTAATTGGAATCAATTATATTGGCTTTGGAGGAGTCGAAAAGGAAGGGACGTACGCGTTCTCCCGTTCATCAGAAATATCCTCGCCGTCGGGAGGAGACGAGTCAATATATTCGAGGACAATGCAGCCGATCTCTAAACCGCCGAAATTTCCTTGGAAGAAACCGTAGAATTTGGGAACCACTGTGCCCTGGAGCGGTAATAGTTGCTGGGCGTAAATTCCTGCTTCGTGTTCGAGCCTCGCAAGGCTCTCTGGGGTCTGGGAGATTTTAAGAATAAAGGTTGTGCTTTCCAAGTCCATTCCAGCGACAACATTCTCTATTCCAGCTGCATAGACATTGTAAGGCGAACCAGGGGGCATAGGGATGGTATCGACTACGGTGAACCTAGATTGTGCGGGTAGATTCTCGGCAACATCCGCCGAAGTAAGATGCAAGTCGGTTGGATAGTCCTCGAAGGCGTTGATGTGGATAGTACGATAATCCATTGTAGAGGGTCGAGCTTGTGTGTAAATTGAGAGATAAGGAGGGTCCGAGGTTGCTGCGTATAGGGACAATGACGAAGTGTTGCAGTTTATATAGCCTCGCGTGTTGCCGCCTGTGGCTCCGATGAAGCGAAGATATGGTGGCTCGCTTTGCGTTGTCTATGACAAGAACGTGTGGATGTGGCCAATTACTAATTAAGTACATTTTTTGAGCAGCCACATTGGCGTTGCTTCTTGCGCTTATTGCTCGTTGGCTGCCTGAAACAACAACCCCGATGCCTTTTCTGCATGTTATTGTTATTGTTAAGCAATATGAATATCTAAATCTGGACACAAATATAAGCATCAAGCCGTGAAACGTTTACATCGTGGCCCACCAAAGTATGTCAATCTTGGGAAAGCCGCATGGCCGGTCAGTTGGCCATATTTTCCGGAGGTAGACCAAGCCCCTCGCCGGCAGAGATTCAGAAGCTCAGCCGCGACACACTCCCCCTCGGAAAAGCACACGAATTACATATCGGAACAAGGAGTGAACTACCTAGGGTCCCTTGTTGGAGAAAGTGTTGCGCTCGTGCGCACTGCGCAGGTCGCCATCAGTCTCGTGGGCGCTTATGAGAGGAGTTGCTTCTATTCTTAGAACGAAGTGTGCCACTGATTTTCAGTGGCGACCAAGACGAGTGGCGTTTATGCCTTTTCTATACGAGGCATTGAATTAAATTTGAAAATACAATTCGAATACTTTCATCTAGTTCGTCAGGAAATATTGGTCTGTGCAATCTAAAGCGCGTTTATGCTGGTTTCACGCTCTGATTCAAGCTTATAAATAATATATACGGTAGCGTATAGAACATAATATATCCAGACAGAAAATACCAGACGCTTAGATTTTATCTTAAGGGTTGTTAAAATTGGCCATTACTTATCGCCTGGTAGTTTAGTGAGAGTGTCATAATCTCGTGGCACCCCTCTTCGGCATTTATCTCTGGGTCAAAAGCACAGACGTGAGGGTAAGATGCACTAAAATCGATAATTCGGGGGTCGTCCCATGGGCCGACATAGCGCAGGCAACCTTCTGGGTGATTAATAACGACGCCCGCATCGTGGATCTTGTTTATATGCGAAATTAATCTTTCTCTAGAGCACAGGTTATTCACAATGAGCTGTAAGTTAAGAATCGAATGCAGAAATGAGACTTACCTCTTCTCTTTTCGTTGAATGCGTTTATTGTATTCCTCGGGAATTGTTTCCAGATATTCGAGCACCAGACAAGCGACCGCGTTGTCGCCGACGCTTCCCGTGAATATTCCAAAGCATCTGGGAACCGCCACGCCTTGAAGGTGAGATAGTCCACCGACGTAATATTCGTACTCGTGTTCTAACTTGAGGATACTCTCCCGAGTTTCCGCCAGTTTCAACAGGAATTTTTGCTCTGAGCCAACGGAATCGGCGGCTCCCTCTAATACAGCTGCAAAGGCATTGTATTTTCCAGCAAGCACGTTGAATCGAGCATGGTCTGGGAGCTCTGAGGTAGTAGACGACAGAACCATTGGTGGGTGGTTTTCGAAGGCATTGATGCGAATGGTTCCCATGTTAGTGAAACGGGCGCGGGTGTGGCTTGAAAGACGTCTCGGAGTGGGGGACGTTTACCGAGGCGCACAGAAAATGGCGCGTATTATATAGCTAGAAGTCGCTGTGCCACTGAGGAAACGCAACCTCGCTGGCCACAGCGGGCCACAGCGGGCCACAGTGGGCCACAGCGCGCGACCAAATGTGTCCAAACTCAGGAATTCTATCTGTTTCGGGCAGGCCCCGGTTAGAGAATATTTCTTCTTTTGTTTTCTGCATTATAGACTCCAAACGCACTATTCCGCCTCTTTTCTGGACTGCCCATCAAGCTACCGTGCACATCCGGTTGTGTCCAATCGTCGACGTCGCGGTTCATGACGAAGCCATAAGTAGGGTTGGCGGTCCGTGACCGACTGCCGGCCGGCGCCGTGTCGGCAAACTCACGTGGCCGGGGCAAATGTGAAGAAACTGAATTTGCGAATGGGATACGAGCAATTGCAACGTTCCCCCTCGCCACCGCGCAGCTCGCCGTCGTCCACTCGTTTTTCTCCCTCCCCGCCTCTCCACACTGGCGCAGCTCTACCAGCGCTCCGCTCAGGCTTTTCCTCGAGATGTCGCATTCTGCTTCGATAAGGTCATCGTCCACCGGCCTGGGCGCCCGCCGACGCGCGCGCCGGCCAGCACCCACTCGTATTCGTCCTCGTCTGGGCACAGAGCAGCAGAGCGCTCGTTGTTCTCGCACTGTAACACTCTGCCAGTGCGCGGGGTGTGTATGCACACGCACATATTCCCCGCGCACGCACCACGTCGCTTCGCTTCGATTGCTACGCGTCGCCAAAGCGCGCCGGCGGTAGAAGAAGGCAGCAACGCGCTCCCCAGTACTGCACTGGGCACGAACGGGATCCCTACACTTCCCGTCATCCGGACGTCTGGGGTTTTTCGGCCTCCTCCCAGTCAGTCAAAAGGCGCGGCAGAGGGCGAGTACCTCCAGGAGGACGCGGAGGACGACCTGGGATTCGTCGAGGACGACACGGTGGTAGAGGCTGTTGTGAACGACCAGCCTATTCGCCGGTACGACTGGCGCAAGCGCGCCGTGTCACGGTCGCAGAACACTGTCGATCCTAGCGCGCTGCCGAAGGGCTACAAGCGGCGTGTACGGAAACCTCCTGCGGAGTTCATCAGTGAAAATGAACTGGTGCTTAGGCCTGCAGTGCGAGAGTACTCTGAAAAGTATGCGCTTATGTTTACTACGCGCCTGCGATTATTGACGTATGCTTCAATGCAGATTTTTGAGACTGCTACATATGGAAGAGGCACAGGACGAAGCAGCACTGCGGGATCGCTTAGCGCAATGGGGCCTCGAGCGCCTCCAAAAAGAAGGCTACTGCCTGACTGGCATGGGCGCCTACTGGCTGGAGGCCAACCAGTTCGGCCGTCCCGTCGCGGCATTCTCAATAGGCCCAGGGATTGTCCTACCAGACAACAAATTTGAGTCAGTGGCTACCGCACATCTGCATCCCAGCGCATATACTAACTCAACACAGGACCGGCACGCAGGTGCTCATCTCCCGGCTCGACCCGCTGACGGAGTCGATACACACCGGCTCGGTGCTCTCGCGCTCGCCCACGCAGCTGCGCATCTGCTTCCCGAACCACTTCCAACTCGACGAGGGTACGTGGCGGCTCGACCTCGGGCGGCCGAACCTCATCTACGACCGCATGCGCATGGCGATCTCGCAGCTCGAGACAGACCCTGTAGACACGATGAAGATCGTGCCGAGCGGCGCGTCACAGATTATTCTGGAGGGCACCGAGCTGCGCGATGTTATTTTGCGCTCGTTTATGCCGGGCGCAAAAGCGGAGAAGAAGGGCACAGAATTCGTAGACCTGCTTGACGCGCAGTGCGCTGTGTCTGCGGATTCGAAGTTTGCGTTCGACGGCGCGTTCAAGGACGACCAGCGTATAATGAGCTGGGCG
The DNA here is from genome assembly GCA_000827495.1 of Hypholoma sublateritium FD-334 SS-4. NCBI lineage: Eukaryota > Fungi > Basidiomycota > Agaricomycetes > Agaricales > Strophariaceae > Hypholoma > Hypholoma sublateritium. The sequence goes on along the minus strand of KN817608.1, from coordinate 123,385 downwards.
AGGCGGTATTCGCAGCCTAATCCCATTGTCGTCGACGGCGACCCGCCCCTTGTTGGTTTGAACACCTCGCAGAAGAAGGCGATGGCTATGATGATTGGACAGCGGTTTAGTTTGATCCAAGGGGTACGTACGCCCGTATCGCAGTTGCTGCTCCACAGACTAACCTTTATTAACAGCCACCTGGAACTGGAAAAACAAAAACGATAATAGATACCGTCAAATTGTTGAAGGTGTGTTCTCCTCCGCGCGCTCGGTGGGCGCTCGTCGTTAACCTCGAGAGATAGGTTCATTTCGAAGTGCCGCAGCCGCTTCTCCTCTGCACATATACTAACGTGGCCGTCGACAACCTCGTTGACGGGCTGGTCAAGGCCGGCGTGAAGCCCCTGCGCGTCGGGTACCACGGGACGATCCGCAGCTCGCTCATCCCGTATAGTCTAGACTACAAGCTGCAACACCACCCGCTCACCGCGACGGTGCAGAAGCTCGTCGACGAGTCGGCGACGACGCAGGAGGGCATCGAAGAGCTTACCGGTAAGTACAAGGACCTGGAGAAGAAGGTCCAGGACGCAGTTGCGCGCACGCCGCGCAGGGACACTGTGCAGCGGCTCAGCAATATGCGGGAGGCGCTTGTGAAGCTGAAGACGAGGGCGAAGTACCTGAAGAGCCGGATCTTTTCGATTCAGCAGAAGATGTTGACGGATATTGTTTCGGACGCGGATGTGGTGGGTTGTTTTGTGCGGTGTTTTCTTTTGTTTTTGCTGATAATAACGGGGCTAGGTTTGCACGACTTGCATTACATCTGCTTGCTATGCGCTGAATATTATGGATTTCCCTGTGGTTTTCATCGACGAGGCGTCCATGTCTACTGAGCCGGCGTCTTTGATCCCTCTCATGAAAGGAGTAAGCTCATTCTTTTCGCGTGCTGAGGGCATTTACTAATTGTCGTCAGTCCGAGCACGTTGCACTCATCGGAGATCACAAGCAGCTCCCCCCGGTCATCGTCAGTCATCAGGCGAAGGAGGACGGATTCGGCGTCAGTCTCTTCGAGCGCCTGATAGAGGAAGATCGTACGTGTTTCCATAGCGCCCGCGGATAGACGCACGCCATTCTAACCAGGCTGTTTACCTGCAGACGTCCCTTCTGTGATGCTCGACATCCAGTACCGCATGCACCCGGACATCTCGCGCTTCCCGGCGAAGGAGTTCTACGACCTGTCGCTGTTCGATGGCACGGTCGACGCGAGCGGCAACGCGCTGCCCGGGCTCGAGCCCGTGCACTCGAAGCACACGGGCAACCACCCCCTCGAGAAGGCGCGCCCGTCGGTTGTGTTCCTCGATCATTCAGGGAACGAGTCGTATCAGGCACGCAGCCTGCTGAATATTACCGAGGCGCATATTGTGGCGAGCGTCGTGGAGGATCTCCTGCTCAATAACCCAGTGCGTCTTTCGTCGTTGTTTTTATTATGAGCCGCACAGTGCGCTGACCGCGCCTGCTTGTGCAGACGCTCATGGGCGAGGACATCGGCATCATTGCGCCGTACGCCGCGCAGATCCGGCTCCTCACGCGCTACCTCTCCCCCGCGCACGCGGCGTACCGCGCGCGCTTCGAGGCTGTGCTCGGCTCCGCGCGCGCGCGCGAGGTGCCGCGCATCGAGGTGAAGACGGTCGACGGCTTCGAGGGGCGCGAGAAGCAGGTCATCGTCTTCTCGACGGTGCGCAATAACGCGGCGGGGCATATTGGGTTTTTGGCGGATAAGAAGCGCCTGAACGTCGGCCTGACGCGCGCGAAGCGCGGCTTGTTCGTCGTGGGGAGCGTGGCGACGCTGCGGGAGGGGAGGCTGCGCATGGCGCAGACGGCGGTGGGAAGGGAGAAGGAGGGCAAGGCGCATGTCGGGGGAGGGGGAGGTGGGGGTGGGGGCAAGGGCGCGTGGGGCGTGGGGGCGGAGTCGTGGAGAAGGTATATGGACTATTTGACGGAGGGCGATTTGGTGGTGCCGCTCGCGGGCGATGCGCTGGACCGCGCGCTGTATGAGCACCTCGAGGCGGCGCGGGCGAGGGAGCGCGCGGTGGCGGAGGCGGAGCGCGGGGCGGAGAGGGTTGCACTGCGGGAGGCGCGCGGGGCGGTGGGGAGGGCGGTGAAGATCGCCGGGTGAATAGGCGTTTTATTGGGTGCGCGTTGGTGGGCCGCTGTCCCCGTCGCCTGTCGTTGGGACGCACTGGGGCGGCTGCACCACCGCCGCTGCCTCCACCCTGTCCTGCTCGCTGTACAACATCCCAGGGCAGATCCCTACCACCAATCACCACTCTCTTCAAGCTCCAGGCTTCACCGCGCAGCTCCTTTGCGGAGCTCGATGGCGCCCGTCATCATTGGCCCGCACGTACTCCATTTCGCGATGCGCTGACGGCCTTTCGTGTCGCCGCGCTATGGGCGAGCGGAGCTGGGCGCGGACGGCCCTTGGCGCGGGGTTGGGTGCGCGCTGGCGGCGGTTCGATGATGTTTTATACTTGGTTGTGAACCTTGCGATGCCGATGTTCAATATGTTACTTTGTGTATGATTTTAATGGACGAACGCCGCTGCCCCCCCTCCCCCCCTCGTCTTATCCGCTGTGCATGCCTGCCTGCTTAATACTTGTTGCCTGTTTGTTACATGCATGTTACATATTGTACTATTGGAGAAGTGGTATATGCACAGTCCGCGCTGTTGTTTTTTTGGCGTGCGCCGTTTCGCGCTTCATGCCGAGAGCCTAGAGGGTGCTGGGGTGGAGGCGGCGGGCCGAGTCTGCTTTGGGGACGCCGGCGGGATTTGGTAATTCATTCGGTGTCGGGGTATGTGTGTTGTTACGTTGTGTATGTTTTTGCCCTCTATTCCTCTGTACCCGTCCGCCCCTTCCTCCCAAATCGCGCCAGCGCACCGCACCGCACCGCGCGTCGCGTCCCCGCCTCACACGTACCAGCGCACCCCTCCCATCCACCCCTCCCATCTGACCCCAACCATTGGCAATTATCACAACGCGCCAGCGCAAAGCCTGAAACGCGCTAAGCGTGAAACGACGCTAATAAACACGTTATTTAATTACCACACCAATATACTCGTTATAGTGCACTACATAAGTAAACGAGCACTGAGTACTGAGCAGTGAGCAATGTACCTCGCGCGGCCCTGGCGACGCGGCGCACCGCCCCCCGGGGCGGGCGCGTGCCGGCGCCGCCGGGTGCTGGCTGCTCCATGGGGTGGGGGGCTCCGTCCGTGTTGCGAGGAGCGTTGGAATCGGCGTTGCGCCCAGAATATCGGCCAAAAACGAAAGGCGGAGGATGGATATAGTATTAAGTGGTAAAATGTATGCAGCGAGCAAAGACGCGACACACCGAAAGACATACGAATAAAACCAGCACAACGCGGCACTCGTCCAAGGAGAAAAGGGCATGTTTCAGCACGGGCGCTTGCGCAGGGACGCTGGCGGGGGGGGACCGAGGGCCCGAGGCTCCGGGCGGGCTTGCTGGGAGGGGAAATAATGCACAAATCCGAGCCTGAGTCGGTGATGCTGGGCTTATGTCAGTGCGCCTACGCAGGCCGGTGATCGCGAACATGCGGGTGGTGAAGTTTTGGCTTTGCTGACCTGGGGATATTATCAATTGTAAATGCACGGAGGCAAAACTGAGAGTGCGTAGCGGCGCGTGCGGGTGAACTTTGTGCTGGCAATGCAGTCCGCCCGGTGCCCAATGGAATGCCCGCGGGGCCGGTGGAAGTGCGCGCTGCTAGCGTCGAAGGCGTTGTTGATACGCTGTGCAGACGTCGAGGATCGGCAGCAGGGCGGATCATTGGTGGCGGGAGCACATGGGCCTAGTTGCGCGCGCGTCAAGGCCGGGGCCGTTTCTGGCGATAGATTGCCTGCGGATTCGCCGTTACGTAACGCCCACGGTTTAGGCGCCGTCTCATTTTTTAATTTCGCGCGAGCATGCATGATCGCGGCGGCCTGAAAAGCGGCGTCCATGCAAGCGGCTCCCAGTCTCCCCCATCATGGACATCGAACGCCTCGCCCCCGCCACCGGCGTCGCTGGCGCCCCCCTCGACGCCTTTGACGCCGTCCTCCGCCGCCTCCAGCACCCCCCCGCCGTCGGCAAGCTGCCCTTCGTCGTGTGTGAGCAGCGCGCACCCGCGTTCTCCCCCGCGTCGTCCGCGAGCAGCAGCGAGCGCGCGTTCGACAGCCCGCCGCCGAGCCCTGCAGCGCACGCAGCGTTCGCTGCGACCCGCTCGCGCGTCGTTCGCGTGAGTCCTTCACGGCCTCCACGCACGATTGACTGACCATGCAACGCAGCTCGAGAACCTCCCCCCGGCACCCGAGGCGCTCCTTGCACGCGTCTTCGCGCCGCACACCGTACGCCCCACCACCATGCATAGCACCACTGACACTGACGTCACCCCCCACCAGGGCGCGCCGGCCCCCGTGTCCCTCTGGGCGCGCGCGGGGCGCACAGACCCCGTCTTCGCCGTCTTCCGCACGCACGACGAGGTGCGCTCTAATTATCGCGCGTGCATCACGTGCTGCGAACGCGTCGCTTACCGCCCCTAACTCCCCAGGCCGCGTGCGCGCTCCGCATCGCCGCGCGCTCACTCAGCGCCGCGCCTGCGCTCGAGCGCGAGCTCGCGCCGCTCGCGGGCCTGCTGCGCGTGCGCCTCCCGCCCGCGCCCGCTCCACCCCAAGCCCCACTCCAATCCCAAGCCCACGCCGAGGCCGCAGCCCACGCCCAAGCCTCCGCCGGCCCGTGCGGTGGCAGTGGTTACGTACACGGCGACGCGCTGACACCGCAGGCCGCACTGGCGCCCCCCGGGCGTGCAGGGCACCTCGCGCGTGAAGGCGACGCCACGCGCGAGCCCGAAACTGGCTGCGCGAGGGAAGCCCCGGGGGTGGCGCTGCGCGCGGGCGACAGGCCTCATCTCCGACCACCACCACCACCACCCCCATCGCCTTTGTCTCCCCCGCGCACGGGCCTGGATTTGGATCTGGCGCAGGCTGCGTCGTACGACCGCGAGCTGGACGGCGGCTTTCGCCAGGACTTCGCCGTGGAGGCTACTACCGCTACGCCGCCGACGGGCGCCCGCGACGCCGCGGCTGCGGCCGTCCGCGTGCTTGCGCGCATCCATGCGCGGGAGCCTGCCGCGAACGAGTTCGAGTGGCGCGCGGAGTCACCCGCGGCGCAACAGCTGCACGAGCGCGCATACCGCGATCTCACCCGTGCCCGAGAATACGAATACGAGCGCTGCCGCGCATACACCCACGAACTCGACCTCGCGTACGAGCACGACACGGAGCCGGCGCTGCCGCCCGCGGCGGCGGGGGGCGCGTACACCCTCTCGAGCAACCCGCCGAACCCGAAGACGAGCTTCCGGCTGGGCGACTGGATGTGCGTCCTTTTTCTTCTCTTCTCTGTGCTTTCTCTTCTCCGTGTGCGCCGCTGCGTGCTGTGGGTGCCTCGTCCCGCCTCTCGCTCTCGTGCCACTGGGTGCCACCCGTCTTTGTCGCTGCTGCCACCCCCGGCCGCCGCCGCTCAGCGCCCACCGACGTAGGCCCGTGGCTCGTCAGCGGTTAGCTGGGCGCAGACGGTCGTCGGACGGCGGGCGGCGATTGCGGCCCGTCCCGATCGTGCGACGCTGGGTTGTCGATGACGACGCCGATGACGCCTCAGGCGAAACACAGAGACGCGGGTGTGGGACGAGACGAGACGAGACAGCGGCGCGCGTGTGTAGAGACCTATAGAGACCTATAGAGTGCGGATGCGGGCAGGCACAGGCACGGGGACGGGGGGGTGAGACGAGACAGACCCTGCCTGAACGACTCGGAGGAGAGGAGGTGCTGGTGGATTGGGACTGCGCTGACGCTTTTCTTTTCTTTGGGTGGTGTAGATGTCCTGTGGCGGCGTGCGCTGCGCATAATTTTGGGTGAGTTTTTGGCGTCTCCTTACGGTTCTGTTCCATTCTGTTTCGTTTGCTGTTCGAGTTATGGGTCGGTGTTCCACTCCCATTCACTCCCTCGGGCGTGCATTCGCCGTTCTCAATGGCGCGGCTGCTGCTGCTGCGCGCCCGCGGGTGTTGCGCGGCGGCGGCGGGTGTTTCGGATGCGGATACGCCGGATCCAGCGGGTTGCGCGGATTCGCATTGCGGACGCTCCCGCGCCCCTGCGTCCCTGCGTGTCATGCACGCGCACAGCCTCGTCGCCCCTCGCGATGTCTCGCGTCTGTTTCGCCGCCTGGCTGGACTCGACTCGCGCAAAGCGAGACGCGCGGGCGCTCCGCTCCTTTCCGCTGCTCTCTCTCTCTCTCCGCATCGTCCCTCCCGTCGCCGTCGTTGGTCGCTTTCTCTGCGACACGCTTCTATTCTATTTTATTCTGTTCTATTCTATTTCGGATCGTGCCTCACTTTGCTTTGGACCGGGATGATGCTGACAGACGCGTTTGCACCCCCTTCTGCTGTGTTGGACAGGCGCAACCTCGCGTGCATTGGGTGCGGGGGCCCGCGCGGCGTGGGGGCGCATGGGCATGGGCAGCAGGGGCACGAACAGCACGGGCACCAGCACCAACATCAGCAGCAGCACCAGCACCAGCATAATCAAGTCGCGCATCAGTACCAGCAGCAGCAACTGCAGAATAACCAGCAGCTCCAGAATAACCAGCAGCAGCATAGCCCGCACCAGAATAACCCGCCCCGCGCGCAGCATGGGCACCACGCGCAACACCAGCAGCACGCCGTCCAGCAGCAGCCGCACCTCGCTTTGAACGCGCTCGCCCAGCACCCGCACCTCCAACAACAACAACAGCAGCAGCAGCAGCAGCAGCAGCAGCACCTCCAGCCGCAGCAGCTCTACCAGACGCCCGCGCCGCCCCCGCGCGCGCAGGCGCTCGTGCGCGGCGCGCCGTCGCCCCGGTTCGCTCACGCGCTCTCGCACGCCGGCGCCCACGTCAGCGCCGGATCTACGCACGCGAGTGGCGGCGCCAACGCCAGCGCGTACGGTCATGGTGCGCTGACGCTCGGCGCGCCGGCGTTCGTCGGCGCGGGGGAGACGTATTACTCGAGCGCGCCGCCGCGCCAGCAGCAGCAGTTCGAGAAGCACTTAGAGCAGCACCAGCACCAGCACGCGCGCGAGGAGCACCACCACCGCCAGCAGGAGGTGCCGCGCGTGCAGCTGTTCGAGACGCACCCGCAGCAACATTCGCAGCAGCAGCAGCCGGCGCTTGGGCTGGGGCACGCGCACGGCGGGCACGGGCACCCCGCGCCGCTTGGGCTCGGGCCGCCGTCGCCCAGCGCGCTGTCGTTCGCGGCGGCGCAGCCTGTCCAGGCCGCCCAGCCGCACCTCTCGACCCACCCTTCGACGCATCAAGCAACGCACCAGGCAACGACGGCGGGCAAGCCCGCGCACCCGCTGCTGACGCCGTCCGGGCGCGCGTTCGCCGTCGGCGGGCGCGTGCAGAATGTGTCGCGCGACCCGCGCGCGCCGTGTGTGATGTACTGGCCGGACAACGAGCCGCTCCCTGAGCCGGGGCAGATCCGCCCGGGGTGTGTCGCGGGGATCGCGGTGCGTTGTGTTTTCTTTGCTCTCTCCCTGTTTGTTTTTGGGCCCGCTGCCCGCGTACTGCGCGGCGCATGCTTTTTGTTTTTTGGTCACTTTGGTGTTAGAGGACAGCGCTCATCATCTCGTTTGTCCTGCAGCCGCCGATCCTGAACACCGGAAACCGCGGGCCGATCTCGCATGTGAGTGTGCTTTTTTTCTGTATCTTTCTTTTCTGTCGACTGCGGGTGGCAGTTGACTGGCTGGGCGCACGCCCGCCACGCCATCCCTGCGCCGTCCGCTCCCGCCGTGCGCGCCGCGCGGGCTTGGGGTGGCGTCGGGTGCTGCGTGATGGCCTATCCGCTTTTTTTGCATTCCACCTTCGCCGTCCGCGGGCATGCATGCTGATTTCCATTTTTGTTTTTTTGATCGTGCGGCGAATAGCAACCCGGCGACTGGATCTGCCAGAAGTGCAACTACCTGAATTGGAGGCGGAGGAAGGTGTGCCAGACGTGCTTGCCCTGTGCGTGTGCTTTTTCTCTTTTGGGATTGGATTGGATTTGGGAGTGGGTTGACATGGGATGGTTGCGATAGATAGGAATGGACGGACAGGGATGGGGATTGCGTGCTTCGCTTCGATTTGATGAGCGGGACAGGTGCTTCGCGTCGCTGGATGGGCGGTGCGCCTGTCGCCGTCGCGTTCATCTGGGCGCGTCGCTGCCTGCCATTGAACGACGCGACGCGCGCTAGTGCGCGCTTCCCGCTTCCCGCTTCCTTTCCCACCCCTTCCTCCTTTCCCTTTTCGAGATGCGGTGTTTCAGGCGCTGACCGCACTCCCCCCGCCCGCAGACGCAGAGGGCAACGGCGACTCGATCTCCGCGGCCGTGCAGGCGGAGCGCATCGCGCTGCTGACGTCCGTGCTCGCGCAGACGCACCTCGAAGGCGGTGCGCCGAGCCCCGCGCCGCGCGCGCACTCGCTGACGCCGCCCCCGCTGTCGGCGCGCCGCGCGTGCATCGACCTCGCCCCGCACGCGCCGCCCCAGGGACATGCACAGGCCGCTGCTTATGGGCAGCAGCAACAGCAGCACGGGCTCGCGCCGCCGTCGATGCGCACGGTGCACCGCTCGCAGTCGCACCTTGCGCTCGGGCAGCAGTACGCCGCGCAGCAGCAGCAGCAGCAGCCGGTGCCGTACGCCGCCCCGAGCCCGATCTACCAGACGTCCGGGCACCGCCGCCCGTCGCCGCTGCCGTCGCCCGCGCCGGGCTTCCGCGGGGGCGCACAGGCGCACGCGGGCAGCCACATGGCCGCACCCGCGCCGCTGCTACCGGCGTTCTTGCAGGACATCGTGCAGTCGCCCGCGCTCTCGCCTACGTCGACGACGACGTCGTCCGCGGAGCTGTCGTCGCTGGAGGAGTACGAGGAGCAGGTGATGCGTCGCCCGCTGGCGTCCGCCGCGCTCCCCCGTGCGCGTGGAGATAGTGGCTCATCGGCGGCGGATGCGGCGCTCGCAGGCGCGCCGCTCGCGAACATCTGGCGCCTTGATGGAACGGAGAGCAAGAGCCTGTCGGCGTTCGCGCTCCCGAACCACGAGGAGCTTGTCGGCGGGCGCGTGGGCGGAGAGACGCTGCGCGTGTAGGCTGTGCTCTGAATTGTATAGGTATGTGGGCTGCGAGTGTACCCTCGGCGCGTTTGCTGATGCGCGCTCAGATTTGGCTCACGCCGTGCTGTTATTTATCGCATTTTTTGGACCTTCGCTCTGCTGCGCGCTCGCTTTCTCGCGCGCGGCCCTTTCCCACTCGTCTCGACTCCACTCAACAATCGCATCTCGACCGCCCGGTCACAAAAGCTTATATTTTCGCACTCATCAACCGCACCCACGTTCGGAGGACCCCTCGATTACATTGGCACTTAGCTGGAACCCGGATTTCAGCCGCATGGGATGCGCAAATACACATTCTCCGCTCCCCGGCTCTCTTTTCTTTCTCTCTTCCTCTGTCTCCGTCTCTCTGTCTCTATTACCTCTTTATATCGTCATGGCCGCCCGGAGGCCCTCTTGGAATCTCCCGTATTTATCCCATCCGCCTGCTTACTTATCGCGCGCCGCCGCCCATTTTGGTCCATGTCCATGTATTGCACAATCTCAGTCCCGCGCTCTACTTACTTACGCACAGTACACTACAAATGCATCGCTAAACGCCCCTTCCTCCCACCCCCCGTGCGCTGAATCTCTCTTTTGAATGTTGTTTGAACTTGTCTCCATTATCCTCTTTTTTGCGTCGCCGCGCCGTCCCCGAGCTGCTTATACTTATACCCCGTGTCTGTTGCACTGATTCACCCCGGCACCGCTGATATTGGCCGGGGCGGTCATTTGTAGATTGTAGAAATTCATGCATGCCGTGTCTGCTGTAAGATATCGAATCACTGACGGCACTGTACGGAACGCTGCTGACGCGCGTGTGTTGCACACTACATTGAAGCTATCGGTTCATGCAGTGGCGTCCTGTGGCAGGCTTCCGATGTTGCATCCTGCGTGCGCGCCTTGCATGGATATTTATGATGCATTTAACGATGCGGCGCGTGCTTCAGTGGTTTCTTCCTCCATTTATACATACTTAATTACTGCACATATGTATCCCGAACTTGTGTCTCCTTGCTAAAGGCAGCCCTCTGCGGCGCAATCTGGAGTCCTGGCCGCGGCGTGCGGGTTGGTGTCCAATTAGGCAGATTGAAGCTGCTCGGCATCTGTGGCGCCACAGAGTCAGACGTGTGTTGGGCGTTTCAGGATACGTGTATCTGCGCCACATCCTGGCATCCATGCTGTCGGCGGGTCGGGTTTGATCTTGTGAAATATTAGACGCGTATGGGTGTAAGTACTTACGCGCTACTACGCGCGCGTCTGCGCGATCCGGTACAACGCGAGCCGGCCCGGAAGCACACACGCAGCCGGAGTATCAGTGTCACTTCTTCCCAACTCTACCCTTACTTGCGATGTCCGACTCCCACCTGCCACCTTTGGGCGCCGACCATGTCTTCTCAGTGTCCGCATCCGCACTTATTGACGCGCCAATTGAACGTGTGTGGGCGACGCTACTCGACTTCCCGGCCTATGGGGACTGGTGAGCCGTTCGCGCCAACTGGGAGGTTGTGGCATGGCGCAGTGCTAACCGACCGATCCTCATCCGCAGGAACTCATTCGTGTACGTCGTCCCTTCTTCGCGCACTTCCGTATCGGCGTACTAAAAACGGTACCCCAGGCGCACGATGACGCTGGTGACCCCCGCGAAGGCGCCGCTCGCGGACCAGACGGCCGCCGTCGGCGCGCACATCCTAATGCGCGTACACATGCCGCCTACGATGGGCGAGCCTGAGGGAATGTTCGGCGTGAACTCGGCGTTCTGTGTCATCACGCATATCGACGCGGACGCGCACCGCGCGGCGTGGAAGACAGCGGGCACGCCTGCGTGGCTGCTGCGCTCGGAGCGCTGGCAGGCGCTGAGCGTCGACGAAACGACGGGGAAAACGCGCTACGAGACCGTCGAGGTGTTCGGCGGCATCTTGGCGTATGTTACGAGCTACTTCTTCGGCGACAAACTGCGCGTGGCTTTCCGCGCGTTCGCCGACACGCTCAAGGCGCGCTCTGAGCAGTCCTAACCGTCCGTCCGCGAGACTCTAGCCACAGAATATTTTACTGTATGTCGTCTCATTATGTGTCGGCCCACTTCTCATTTTATTTTTTTGTGCAGTCATTTGATGTCCTTGCAGCCTCGTGGATCACCATTGTATAACAACTTTACATAACATACCCTGCATGAACGCATGTAACAGTTATCGTGCGCCCACATTTCTATAGCCCGCATGTGTGTTGATAATAATACACGCCGCACATCCCGGTATTAATATCAGAGAGTACCGTATGCAACCTCACCATCGATGACCGTCGCTACCACTTTAGCCTCGAGTATCTTATCGTACGGCACCGTCATGATATCTTTGTCGAACACCACAAAGTCGGCCTTCTTCCCAGGGGTCAAGGAGCCCAGATCATGCTCAGCAAACGAAGCATAGGCCGCATCAAGCGTCATGCCCTTCAATGCTTGCGCCCTTGTGAGCTTCTGCTCGGAAAACCTGGCGTATGGTGAATATGATGTTCGTGTATATATGGGAAATGCGAAGTGCAGACTTACCACCCTTCGAGGCCGTGTGGAGACGTGCCATCGACATACAGCCGTGACGTCGCGGCGTAGAATCCCAGCAGCGGGTTCACGCCTTCAATTGGGAAGTCAGAGCCGAGCGGGAGGACGCCCTGCGGGGACGCCTTCAGCAGGGTCTGATACGCATACGCTCCCTTGATCCTGTCTGGGCCCTGGAAGGTACCCAAAATGAGCACCTGAACTTGCGGGGAAAGGTGGTGGACGCACCAGCCGAATTTGTGCGTACCCCATGTCAGACGTCCTTGATATCGAGTTAGAGGGATGCTGCATCCTAAAATATCGCACCTACGCATGGGTGGGCTGCACACTAGCGATAACTTGTCATAAAATCGTCAGTACGCTAAAATAATAGACGCAGCACGAAGCGACCCACCTCCAAGCTTTCCGATCCGCACCAGATCTGCAGGTGTGAAGATTTGAGCGTGCTCGATGCGCGGACGCGACTCCGTCACGTTTCTTCCACCGCCGGCAAGAATGCGTTCATAGATATCCAATATGACGTGGTTCGCCCTATCGCCTATGCAGTGCACGTTCTACGCATCGAGCCGCGGTTAACAAAAAAGCATCGCGCAGAGAGGAGTGTCAAGTACGTACGGTCTGCCAGCCATCCGCCCAGAACCGCCGGATCTGACGCTCAAGCTTCTCGGGGCTGCTGAGCATCAGGCCGCTCGTGGCGAGGTCGTCAGAGTATGGCTCTAAAAGCGCGGCGCCCCACGAACCAAGGGCACCTTGCGTGGCCCGCTATCAGCACATTTCTTTTACTTCTAAACTCAAAGAGACGGACCGTCGGCGATGAGCTTGACGCTGCGCAGATTCAGACGGGCGTGCTTCCCGTAGTCGACGAGCTTCGGAAGCGTGTCGCCCCAGTATTCTGCCGAGCCGTTATTGCCCATGAGGTAGAGCCTATTCTGCGGCGTTTGGCTTAGCTGTCGTTCGTGTGAGAGCAAAGTTGACTCTCACAGGCAGCTTTCCTGCGTCTGCAAGCTTTTGGAAGAACGCGATATGGGCTGGCTTCGTGTCGGCGTCGTGGATGGATGTCAGCCCGTACGATAGCGCCTGCTTCATGGTCATGTCGAAGAACTCCGTAATCTGCTTTTCGCTCCATGGGGGGATGGGGATCAAGTCCATCGCATTGTCGACGAACACGCCTGATCAGACGCAGTCAGCGGTGCTTCCGGTCTGGATAAATTAGCCTGTGAACCTGTTGGATTTCCTTCAGCATCTCGCACGATGAGGCCTCCTTCGACTTGCTCAGGCAAATTGGGCATGAGCTCAAGCACGGCGGGGGACACCCAGCGTGCATGACCGTCAACGCGGCTCAGCGAGATAAGCCTGCCTTTGAGCAGCGGGTCCGTCGCCAGATCTGCCTGTACGAAGTCAATCGCACAGCTAGAACACAGGCTCAATACAGCCGAACAAGCAGCAACGTACCGCGGTGGGGAACTGTGCCCCGGGCCACTTAGTCTGGTCCCAACCCATGCCTTCAATCCAGCGGCTCGGCTCGTTGAGCGTGTCCGAATGCGTCGCAATGTACGTCTTGATGCGGTCGACGACCTCTGCGGACGGTGAGAAACTTGCAGAGAGGATACGGAGAGTGGGACAAGCGGGCGAGCGTACCTTGGACAGATGCAGCGCCCATGAGCGGCAGTTGGTTCATATATCCGTTCTCTATGACGTGGGCATGGGCATCTGATTGAAATGATGTTCAGCAGGAGAGCTGTACTGTGTATAGCTAGCAGCGCACCTGCCAGCCCGGGGACGAGGATTGCATCTTCATGTAGATATATAACCATGGTATACCGCACCACAGCCAATCGGTCCACAAGCCACCGTGGAAAGAAGTTATTGCCTTCGAAGTAGCGCTGAGGGCGCACGACCTCATCTACGGCAACAGTCAGGCAGAACGCGTGAAGAGTGCCTAGGGGACACACCGTAGCTTCCGACGCGCGCGATACGCGCATTGCGAACGGCGATACACTCCACGCGAGGCGCGGTGTCGTCGACGGTGTAGATGTTCCGCGACGGGGAGCATACAGCGTACGATGACTGCAACGGGTAGTTGAGAAACACGAGCCCTGCACTCAGCGCGACGCCAAATATCAGCCGGCGAGCCCACCACTGGGTGGAATTGCTCTCAGTCGCGCGCGTTTGGAGATTTCTGCGGGGTTCCCTGGAAAGCTTCGAGTCCATGTTGATGTGTTCGATTGTTGAATATCCAGGGGTTTCTAGTGTTTCGTTGGCATTCCTGGAGCAACAGCGGTCGTGTGCAAGTTGCTAGTTCGAGTCAAGTTCGGGTCCATGAGCATTCCGCAAGTTCAACCCGCTCCGGGCCGGAACATGTTAAGTATGGCCGGGCTCCCGGATTGGTGCAAATTACGAGTCCTATTCTAAAATAGGAATCGTTATTTAGAGGGGAGCTTGGCCTGCCATCAAAAATTAGGTGTTCCCTGGGTATCTCGCTTATGCACCGCTTTCTGACGCCATTCTTGCGCCATTCTGCTTTGCTRTTTTAAATATCGCCACAGCCAGACTCGTAACACGCCCTCGTGAACGCTCRCCCTTCTCGTCACCGCTCCATGACCTATCTCAGGGACATGGCATACTTTGTGTTGACTTYGTGTACTTGAACTTCGAGACTCCGGAGGTGGAYGAAGCGGTTCAAGAACGGGTGTGCTCGGGGATGCAAGTCGACAGAGCTTGCGCAGACAGCGGTCTTGCAATGAGCGGATGTCTTTATCGAGAATAATGCCCGTAGCACTGAGCATCTGACGCCTATAGAATTTGTCGATGTAGYGCAAATCTCCACGTCGCCAGGCATATGAAACTGGTCCGCCGGCGCCCTCCGCGAACACATTGCTCTAAATCAAGATTAAATTTATCTAACAAGGGAGGGAAAGAAAAAATGAAGAATTATTACGATTGTATTTTTAAAGCATCTTGAYRATTTAAAACTTCAGTGCTAGCCATGTGCATGATCTTTAAGGTAGCTAAATTTTTATACCAAAAATCAGTCATTTCTTGGACAAAGTTAGGTGAATTTGGAGGTGGTACCAAATATACTGGGCTCTCAACATCYGTGATACGTACTTACTGCCCGAGGCATTGACAATAATATTTCCTGTTGATTTGTATGTAATGGCACAATTTTTCTAAAGAAAATCACAGGAGAAAAGGGACTCGTAACGCCGGGCGCAGCCACGGCCTTCATGCCAAGTTGGGTGCAATATCGAACTTTCAGCAAAGCTGGTCTGGACGAGGATCACAAAAGCTATCCAGTATCAGACTTAAAGCTTAGGTGGTTAATTATGCATATGGTTGATAAAATAAAATCGATGAATTTTTATGGGTTTTTCGAGTCTTTTTTCTAATTCTACCTATTTTTCAGAATCCGTCAGTCATCATGGTGTCCCAAACCGGCGCCCATGCCCTTCAGATTGAGATCGGCCCTCAAGGCCTCAGATCCTAGATCACCCGGGCGTCCTTTCCACTCTGCATCGCAGTCGTTGCGCGTACAAGATCACTGGAAATACAAGGAAGCACATCAGCATCAGTCTATCACAGTCAGTGCCTCGATAAACGCACTCGAACGCGTTCGAAACGCATGACTTGATGTCCTTGTAGCTGACCACGAGGCAACTCTGCTCATCGCGGGCAACGAGCATCAGTTTCTCGTCTGTACCGGCATCGAGCTAAGCGAAAAATCAGGACTGTCAGTACCTAGCTTCACAACACAGATCCACTGGGCGATGGAAGGGGCATACCTTGTTTAAACAGGTAAGCACATGCGACAGGTCCAGAACGGGGTTGCCGTGCTCGTCGACTTGATGAAACACATAATCGCGGAAGAGCTTGATTATGTATCGGTCGCCAGTCTCCGACCAGCGTGCATCGCGAGCGAATCTTTGATTACGGGACGTGAGCATTGCTCTTGAGTGTGGGATGACAACACGCACTCGGGTCGCTCGTTGATGAAACCAAATTTGCACATGAGCCGAAACAAGCGTGCGTTCTCCAGCTCGCCCATGAGCTCGTTTTCAAGGCGGTCCGTTGCCCTACAAGAGGCAGACAGGTGAAATTCAACGAGTTAAGGACACAGAGAGCACGAAGTAGGCACTTACATGAGTGCCTCGTCCTGTTCTTGGAGAATCTTCGGCCGAATCATATCCAGCACCTCGTCAATGCTCTACATAGAAATAATACACCAGTATTAATGCTACCGTATTTTTCGAAAGACAGGATCAGCGGCAATGGCTCACGCACCTTTTTGATCTTGCTGCTACACAAAAACAGTGCAAGTGCCTGAACCTCGACGCCATATACCTTCTTCATCGCTTCGACGCTTTTCTGCAGATTCGCCGGCGTCGCAGCATTGAGGTTGCCGCTGCACAGCGCGAATATCAGCCGGCCGAACTTGAGTAGGTCTTCTTGCTGCAGCGTCGCCAAGTCGGGCTGTGGAGTGCCAAAAAGCAGTACATCGAAGATGCCACAGGACGATATGCGAACACTGTTAACATACAATATGTTAGGGGGGAGAGGGAAACGAAGAGGTGATGACGGTGCACCGATTCTTGCCCGTCACTATAATCTTCGTCGCATCGATGATTCTGACTGCGAGCCCGCGCTCGTGCACCGCCTTGATGGCCGACGCGATCTGCACAATGTACGACCACAGCGTGCGCTCCTCGATCCACTGCTGCTGAGGCTGGTTACTCAGGTGATTGCGCGGCTGATGGCGGCCATAGTAGACCGACTGCTGGTAGGTTGGGATAGGGAGGGGCTTGGGCTTCATGTGTGCATCATACAGCGTTTTTGAGTTAGGATGGTAGGCGTAGGAGACCACGAGAGCTGGAAGAAAATGCTCGTTGATGACTTGAATGCAGATCCGAACACCACTTACAATTGTCGTTGAAGGAGCGTGTGGTGAAGGCCTCCCGCACCCACACAATGCTCGGATGATGGATTTGCGACCACGTCTCAATGGGCGCGAACGCGGCTTGGTGACTGAGCCTGAAGTCTGGATATCACCGTCAGCTCAGCACTACTTTCTTCATAGGCCCAACGCACTCTCAACCTTCCTCAAGCAATGAGCACCCCCATCTGAGGTTCTCACCGCTCTATACACCGTAGAATACCAGTTCCCAAATTTCTTTCGATCCGCGGCGGCGACATTGACTGGTTCGATGGGCACCAATGTATGATAACCCTGCAATTCCTCCGGTAAGCCCAGGTCAACAAGATTGACCGTTCGAGCGGTCTCGCTGCGCTCCTGGAGAGCTTGACGAAGATCGGTAGACGAAGGGACAAAGTGGGTGGCTTGGGGGTTGCGAACTTGTTCCGCAGGGGTGAAAGGAGTGTAGAGCAGATAATTGAGCTGTAACTCGGAGTTACAGATGCAATAGTGCAGACGGCAAGTGGGACAGACGTACAGGCTGACGGAGGAACACTGGGGCAGCGTTGTAGTAGGAGGCGTCCATCATATCGTGCGGGTGGTACTCTTCGTAGTAGTTTGGGTCCGTCTTCAGGGATCACATAAATATAAGCCGCCCTATGCCATAACGCTCACGCACTAGTTCCATCCCCTGTAATACATTCCCCGCCTGGTCCACTTGGTAGTCGTAGCCTTGATACCCAGGATAGTCGTGTTGTCCGTATTCCTGGTGTTCCTGTTCGTACGACTGGCCTTCGACATACTCGCCATCACCTTGATCTTGGTATCCATTCTGAGTTTCATACTGGTATTGCATCTCTTCCACCGTTGTTGGCTGAGAGCCACTGTTCTGCGACTGCGGCACAGGAGAAGTGGGATTGCTTTCGGCTGGGGTGGTGGTATTAGCAGCCGCGAACTTGGGAACAAAGACGGGCGCATTAAGCGCTTGAGTGGTAATTGTGGCTATGGCAGGAGAGTCTACGCGAGGTGAAGGCGACGAGGGTCTATTGGTATTCATCGTTAGATGCTGAAACGGAATACGAGGGCAGAACCGTACTGGGGAGGAAGGGAATCTTCCGCCTGTTTCAATCATCAATTAGGATATATAGAGAGGTAGACAGATCATACTGGAGGGTGATAGTATACACATCCTTTATCCTGGTAACGACAGTGTCTAGGCGGAGTGGCACGGCATCAGAGATGGTTTACAAACAAAGAATGACTTGACATGATCAACGCACCCATAGATAACGATGTTCCTGCACTGTCTCTGCACGGAATCTATAAAGATAAAGCCAAATTAGATGGTGTTTCTTTTACACTCTCGAGAAGTGCAGTTCATATTCTACAAGAGCACAAGTACGATTACTAACCCTTACGCGGCGTTGGCTGTTTCACCGCATCCTCTTCATCTGCGGGCTTCGCAATGCGTACAGCTGTAGACTGCGCGCGGGAGAAGAACGACATTTCGCTTCTTGACGCCCGATGGTGGCCCCTCTCTCTTGCCGGTCCAAGACTCTAAGCGTGGGGGTGAACGCACTTCGTAAATGTCAACGTTAGGTCGGAACAGTGTGTTATGGCGCAAAGCAAAGGTGGGGGGAGGATCCAAGCCCGATATATCGTAGAATGACAGGGTCCTCAAGGAAGTTGGACCAGGCTCCGGTCTGCTGCCCAGCAGGAACGACGAGGCGGGGAGGAAGTTCAACGGTCGACATTGACTGCCAATCATCCATCCCATCAGGCCGCGCTGGCAAATAGGGACAACTACGCACAGCCAATCATGGTCTTCGTTGGGTCTGCGTACATTCAGGCCACGTTCAGGCTCTATAATTTCTTTTAGATTGGCCCAAGATTGGCCTTCTGATATTTTCTGGAGTATGAGGATCGTTCCACCTCTCAACAAGACTGCTAGAAGGAGTCAATGTCAAGTCTGAATTTCTTGGGCGCTTAATCAACTACAAAGCCTAATCCGGGCACCTGTTTGTTGCCTGTTTGATATTTCAGGGTCGCTCAATTTCCCTCGCGGAGGCCACGAAATAGACTTGGGATCAACAAGATCTACATTTACGAACAGAAACAGAACATAGAACTGAGCCGATAATACTGACTCAGTATTCAGTAACGGGCGTTAAAACTTCCACCCTCCTGCGAGACCCATCACATTACTGGGGTCCACCCTCTTCTTCAACGCCATCAAAGCCGGCAGATTTGCACCGTAAATCTTCTCCAGTGGGGTCCCAGCGATGGCGTAATTTGGATAGTAGGGAACATTAGCAACCCCCGTCTGGCCTAAGGCGATTTGTCCTTTGATGAGGCGCGCTTGGGTAGCGACGGCTGTCTCGTGATAGTCGGTATCAAATTCGGACGATGTCCACTCCATCAATATGTTGAATGGCTGGAATGGAACAGCTCTCTCTGGAGGGAACGCTGTTTTGTACGAATTATGGGAATATATGTTGGGAAGGAATATCTCGAAAGCATAAGAAAGGACAGCGAGGGTTTTATTGGTGAGAAGTTGCCCCACGGCCTGCGCCATAAACATGAACAAAAGTCTCCGGATAAAAATGGGATTGCTTACTAAAGTCTCATTGAGCACCAGAGCACCGACACCAGACGTGAATGAGAGATTCGGGAGCAGATTATAGGCCACTCTGATATTCGAGGAAGTGTACAGACTCGATTAACATTGACAGCGTCATTCCAGGATGAGAAAAGGAGTTCACCTGGTTGGTTGTGTAAAGTTGGTGGGTGCTGCTTGTACCAAGCTTAAATAGTTTCTTGTACTGACATCCTTTAAAGTCGCAGGAACGGCCAGAAACGCATCGAAGAGTCCGGCTGGTGGCACTGGGGCATCGTAGAATATTGCCAGCCCAATGATAAGCTTTAGATCCTAAGAGAAAATGCTATATAGTAAGGCCGCTCTTGAAGTGCATTAATCAAGCATACCGTCTCCAATGTAGGTATGTAAGTGTATGCAGTGATTATTGTGGCCTTCGGATCTGTCACATTATTCTGGAAAGCAACTGTGGCGGCGGTTATTGCGTCTACAGCAGTCCCAGGGTATTCGATGACACCGCCCTATAAATCGTAGAAATTAGTATCTAGACCTGTAAAAATATATGCAAGCCTTACCCAGACTTGGGTTTGAGGAAATGTTTTCAGAGTAAATTCAGTAACAACTCCCTATATAAAATCGCAAAATCAGTAGTAGTATAACACTTGTTGCAATAATATTTTTACGAAGTTATTTTGGCCGCCTTTCAGTCCAAAGAAAAGCTCCGGGTCTGACGCTTGCGACACCTGCACAACTTGTCCATTGGGCTTGACAAGTTGAAACGCAAGAACGTTATCGACGGCGAGACCATATTGGTTTGTCTTGTATGAATATCCTAATAACTATTAGCACTGCGTGAGTGGCATAATTACACTGAAGCAAACCGACCGCCGCCAAGTGTAAACCCAGCTACACCTATACCAGTGGCTCGTGCTCCAACAACGTTCACTCCCAGTGGCTCCAATGCAGCATAAACATCATCCCAGATCAATCCGGAACCCACATTAACCGTCTGGCTAACAGGATTATACTTGACCTCGGAGAAGCGATACAGTGAGATGTGAACTCCGAGCGTCGATGAGAATCCGATATTGGTTATGTGTCCACCTCCTTTGACCTGAGAGACAATTCAATTACGTAGTTAGATTCGAGTTCACACTTACGGCAAATGGTGTTCTGGTACGTCCGAGGATTACAAGCTTCATGAAAAGAAGAAGAAATCGTGGGTGAGACACATTAAACCGTGAAGTGAGAGGACATTCTTACAATCTTGCCCACATCAGCCGGAGTCCCCGCTTCGACAACACATTTGGAGTGCTGAGTGCTGGATATAGCAACATGATAAATCCCCTTATTGTATAAAGGATCCCCTGGAAAAAAACCGTCAAGCCATGTAAAGTACACATTATAGCCAACTTGAGTTCACCTGGATAGAATACTTCGCTGGCTGACGATATGGCATGAGCTATGGCGATGCACACCACGTCGGTAGGGGACTGTGATACCGCAGTTGCCGAGCTCTGAATGCAGAAGTACACGAGAAGTCCCGCCCACACTAACAGCTTCATAGCGAAGGCAGGGAATGGGATTTGATTTGTAGTAACGCATTTTATGCATATATATACTCGGACTGAGAAATGGACCGTACCACTTGCATCTTTTTGTTAGCCGCGCCACTATGGTACACGGCCTGAGATATCTAGATACAGTTGAGCCCATAACTCATAAGTACATATTGGTGGACGACCCAAGATATGGCCTTGGAGGGTCACCGGTGTCTGTGGGCTTGGTGAGGTATGATAAAAATAGAATAGACTTATTCTACAAAAGAAAATCTAAGTCCGGCGCAAATCTAAGCGCAGACCATGGCAGACTCAGATACAGGCAAACATTTTGTGCTCATTCCCATAATTCTTAATCTCATGCGACCTCTCTGAAGTTTATCTCCACTTGGTTCAAGGCCAACTGACAATTGCCGACCCAAGCCATACTACCAGCCCAGTATCCTCACTTTGATCACCGATCTTCCGAGAGTAGAAAAGATATGTATGTAACCGGCGTAATATCGAGACGTTTTGTATTGCAATACAATAGGATGCAGCTATGTAAGTCATCAACGGATCGCATTGTATCAGGCTCTGTCGGATTGAAAACGCCCAAGCGCATCATATCGCGCGCTTATTTTTAGCACGTCAGCTGGACTCTTGTCAATTCACCGTAGTGTGCACATTGCACACAATTCACCGTAATGTGTGTACATATGCACACCTACTTACACGAGTAAGCTGTTAATCGGCTCTGCGAGGGTTCCTTGATAAGCCGAGTAAACGAGCCACACTTATTATATCATGCTCGGGATATGCGCCAGAGTGAAAACAATACTACCTCTATACCACTTGATGACAGCTATCGTCGTATGTAATCATATTGGAATATGATTGAGGATAAATAATTAGCCGTTTGAATGAACAATATCCCTAGATCTGGATATCTCTACTGCTCAAGCGTTCGGCGGTAGCAGCGATCTATACGGATAACCAACGGATAACCACATTTCTGAGGCGCCGCTGACATCTGATATTCAACAAATACTGGTACGACACTTGATATACTACAGAGATCCCGAATACATGTGATATGTATTCTTTCACTGAGGCCTAAGTATAAAGTGACACTTGGTCTCTAAACAATTTTTAGCGGAAGGTCTGCAAAGCAGTTTGAGCGCCTAATTAAGTAACGACAGTGCCTAATCTAGGCATGCGCGCCCCGCATCTTTTTGATGGAGCCGTCAAGCCGCTCTATGTGCCGCGGAAACCCACGCTTCCACTTACAAGACACGTCTCAACTCCAGGAGTTTTTAATAACGAAATAAGATTTATTTGAGACCAAATCAATGGTACTACAACATGATCATTGGAACTTCCACCCTCCTCCACGCCCCGTGACATTTGCGGCGTCTACCCTCTTCTTCAACGCCATCAACGCCGGGTGGTTTGTGCAGTACATCTTCGCCAACGCGGTCCCCGAGGTAGTGTAATTTGGATAGTAGGGAACATTGGATACCTCTTTCTGGCCAAGGGCCATGAGCCCCACTCCAGAGCTATATTGAAAGGTTGGAATGGCATGTTTCACTCTGGAGGGAATTCCTATTACACCACCACCCCTATCTAGCCTCACACGGGCACGCCGCTCTCAGGATTATCCTGCTTTAAATCAAGATTGATACTGTTGTTACAATTATCCTGACCATGACGTAACTCGGCACTACTAAAATTTCCATCCTCCTGCGAGTCCCATAACGTTGGTCGGGTCAACCCTCTGCTTTAGCTCGACCAGCGCCGGTATATTCGCGCCATACATCTTCTCCAAAGGTGTCCCTGCTACAGCATAATTCGGGTAGTATGGAACATCCACAAGGTTCTTCTGACCCAATGCAATTTGTGCGTTGATAAGGCGCGCCTGGCTGGCAACCACTATGGCATGGAATTCATCGTCAAATGTGGATGAGTTCCACTGATAGGCTATGTTGAAGGGTTGGAACGAGATGTTTCTCACTGGCGGGAATGCGGTTTTAATGGAATTGTGGGAGTAGATACTTGGAAGAAATAATTCGACGTCGTATGAAACAATGATCAGGCTTTTGTTGGTGAGAAGTTGACCAATAGCCTGTGCCGTTGGAATCCTTTGAGTGGGTTGATGCCTCTTTCAGATAGTGATACACTTACGACGGTTTCATTGAACAGCAGAGATCCTACCTCGGAAGTGAATCCAAGATTCGGAAGGAATTCATACAGCGTCCTGGGACAAATCAAGGTATTAATCAGACAGCGTACTGGAATGATGAAGTGCATTACCTAGTTGGTTGCGTGAAGTTGACGGGCGACGATTGTACCATGCTCAAGAAACTCCTTGTACTGACATCTGATCCAACTGAGGGAATGGCCAGAAAACTATCAAATATCCCAGCTGGTGGTGTAGGAGCATCATAAAACATTAAAGCGGCGGAGACAACCTTTTGGTCGGATAGAGATAATCAGTCTTAGTGCGAATCTATTCACTTGAGAGCGGAGCAATAAAGCGCACCTGCTGGATAGAAGGTATGTAGTTGTACGTTGTGATTAAGCCGGCTTTGGGATCAGTTACATTCTGGAAGGCCACTGTGGCAGCAGTCACCGCATCTGCAACTACCCCAGGGTATTGAATGATGCCACCCTACGGATTTTGTTACAATAAACTTTCACGGAGGTCAATCAAGCTCCCAGGATGCTCACCCAAACCTGGGATTGAGGGAATGCCTTTAAAGTGAATGCAGTTACCACTCCCTATTAATGGCGCCGATTCCATGAGGATTCCGACGGTCTGAGAATAGACATCAAAAGAACTCTTACGAAGTTATTTTGACCACCCTTTAATCCGAAGAAAAGCTCGGGATCCGTTGCTTGCGTCACCCGCACGACTTGTCCATTGGGTTTGACGAGCTGGAATGCAACAACATTGTCTACCGCCAGCCCATATTGGTTTGTTTTCCAAGAATATCCTAGATAAAATCAGTCTGTTGTACGTATAGGTTGATATTAATCGCGTACCGCCGCCCAATGTAAACCCGGCTACACCTATTCCGGTAACGCGCCCGCCGACAACATTCACACCAAGAGGCTCCAAAGCAGCATATACGTCGTCCCAGATTAAGCCGGCGCCCACGTCGACGGTCTGACTCGAGGAATTGTAAGTAATCTCCGAGAATCTGTACATGGATATGTGGATGCCGAGCGTGGACGAGAAATGAACGTTCGTTGCATGGCCGCCTCCCTTAACCTGGAAGGCATTGGAAGGGAATTATTACATCAAATTATCAACAAATTATGGAGGTCTGACTCACTGCAAATGGTGTTCTGGTACGACCCAAGATGATGAGCTGTAGAAATCAGTATTCTTCAATGGTACAATGGTGCAGTGTAAGGAGAAAGTCTTACAATTTTGCCTACATCAGCTGCAGTTCCTGCTTCAACTACACACTTGGACTCCTGAGTACTGGAAATAGCAGCATGGAAAATTCCTTTCTCATACAATGGATCGCCTGTGCAGATAATACGGATGGAATAAGTTCTATGTCTGAAGCTCAACGGTAGACTCACCTGGATAGAACACTTCACTGGCGTTCGATATGATGTTCGCAATCTGTGCACAAACCACGTCTTGGACTCTCGGAGGCGCGAGTGTAGCAGCGACCCTCGCCGTACTGCAAGATACTGTGAGACCGACTAACAGAAGCGCCTTCATGGTACAACGATGGTTAGGATGATCCCTTACAGTAATTACCGTTGCGTTTTCTGGTAAAACGTTGACAGGTGATGGTGCCTAGCGGCAGAGCTCGGCCTTCCAGTTCGGCGCATCCTGCCATTTCTCAGTGTTAGCCTTCTGGTGAGCATTATGAGGCGCAAAATACCCTCAGGAAAATTAAAATGTTGAGAAAAGTGAGATATCGCAATTTTTAGTCAAATTACAGGGTGGAAAGTGGGGAGGGGGCCAAGTTGGGGCCCGGCAGAGTGATGCCGTCGATGGTTTCAATCAGGGCCAAACAGATCAAACATGATTTTCACAAAATCGAACGGCAATTATTTATGCAAACGACTGTAGCGCATCATGATCATGAAGCATCCGCTCTCCAGCTATATATGTATGTTCTCAAGACTCATAGTAATGATATCAGGGACCCATTGACATGGTTACATCATTCTCTGAATTCTCACCATGGGCGGCGACTCGGACTTGTGGCATCTACAGGCCTAAAGCAGAAGTAGCCTTAGGTTCTCGAACTTCAGTGGCCATTCAACTTTTATGCTCGTTCTTAATCTGATGAAAATGATGCAGCATGCCAATATCATGTGTAGGTTACGGAAGATACATATTCAGTCACCGCATACAGTTGGCATACAGGTTCGAGAGAATTTATTACCTCCCATTGACAGTTGTCAGGTTCCCAAACAACTTAAAAGAGGCCTCTCGGCGAGGACTCACCCTGGAGGGTTGGTATCAATTTAACATCGAGTTTAAGCGCCCACGGCAAAGCTACGAATCAAGCCAGATCATGCGACGAGCATTCGTTGCCTGGTGCACTTACGGCGAGAACATCGAAAGTGCTCATCCGAGAACTACTGAAAGTTATCTTTGCTAGTATATCAGTTAGTACACGCGCTTGTCATACAGGCATCTCGCGATATGCTCTGAAACCGCGCGAAAGCTGGGTTCAACTCCCAGGCAGAGAGGTTTTTTTTTATCGTTGACTCATGCCGTTCAACGAATCTGGCCAGTCACCAGTGGCCACTTTCGAATTTCCTGCCAGCGGAACTTGTAATACGGAAGTTGGAACGGCGAAATCGACTTGCATATTAAGTATTTTAAATTGTCGAGTCCCTGTTGCGGCACCGTCTTACTACATTTTACAAACATTTGAGCACTAAATCGCTTCGTCAGGCTGTTCCATCATGATCATACATAACTTACACCAAATGTAATATCCCGCTGCCAGCAAGTAAATTATAAAAGTGGATTGGTGATGCTGACTTGCAGGCACATAATTCACTTGACAAGCAGGCCCATTCATCCATTCATAAAATGTAGGCCACCGATATGTTTCACCGATATTCCACCATCATGGTTATAGGAATTCGGACCACTGTTTTCGACCGATGGCGAGCAATTGCAAGGTCAAATATACCTTGTGTAGTACAGCATGCTTGTAAGTCAGGCTATGCTATCCACACACCATATTAATGTGCATGCAATCTTCCTCAAGCGACTTTTCCATTGCACTGGCAGTCGTTTCCAGTCGCTTCCACAAAGTTGTGGAGTCTGACTTGAGTCTGACCTAAGATTTCGTAGACCTACAGACTCCGAGAGTGGGGGGTTTTTAATTGTGGTTGAGCGCCTTTCCCTGATCGTCCTAGCAACGGAATCAGGGCGTGTATAAATGATCTCTGAATTTGTGAGAAAGAACGGATTGTTTATGGCTGCTGGCAGCATACGATCGGCTTCTTCCTCCCCTCCATGTTCTCAAAGCGTATCCGTCCGCCGGACATCGACATCGCCCGCGTCCGCGACGCCCCCGCTCCAAAAATCCATGTGCAGAGCGACACCGACCTCACGCTTTCCGACGACGACGATGTGGAGACATTGCAGTTATCCGACTCGGATTCCTCAGACTCATCCCCGGGCCATCGCCCAGGCTCCCTCCTTAAAATCAACCCCGCCGACGACGATATGCCCCTCCCCGACGACATTACGAAGGATCTTGCCGCCTTACAACAACTCCGTAAAAGTGTGAAGACGAATTTGCGCCTGCGCCCTATCCGTTCGCGGAGTAATCTCCCAAAAATCAATCTCGACATCAATTCTGCCATACCATCGCCCTTCACATTGTCAAAAGGGAGCGATGATCTGAGTGCAGTGAGCCCCGCGTCGAGCGCATACTACACCCCGATATCGGAAACCCCACACACCGCCTCTAAACACCGAGCCCCGTTCCTAGAGCCGTTCATCGTCACAACCGACAGGGTTGGGGCGGAACCCAGCGGGACAGGCACACCACAACACGCCACTCTCTTTCCCCTCAAGAACCGCTCTACGCCGCTATCCTCGCCTTTACCCCCTTTGCCTGGTAATATAGCTAGCCCGATCTCGGCCAATGCTTTATACAATCGCCTACGCGCACCTTCACGGCCCCTGCTCATAGACACGCGACCGCTGGCTGCACACCAGGCATTCCATCTACGTTACAGCGTGAGCATCGCGATCCCTTCGCTCATCCTGAAGCGGTGTCGCAAACCGGGTGGTGGACTTCCCGCGCTCAGTGCCCTGCGCCAGTTTGCTACAACAGAGCAGGGTAAGGAGCGGTGGGATGAGCTCATGGGACCGGAGGGCGGGTGGGACGGGAACGTGGTGATATACGACGATGAAATGGACGTAAAAGACAAGGATATCTTGGGGGTAACGGCGTGGGCCATCATGCCTGTTATTGCTCCCTTGCTGCATGCCGACGGGAGGATCGAGTATCTCGAGGATGGGCTTTCAAAGGCAGGCCACAATCCGGACCTTACAACACTCATCGTCACAAGCGACGAGGCCGACGCGGAATCGAGTCGTACAGATACGCCGCAAAGCGGGGGGTTCGCGAAGAAGAACAACGGCGGGCTTTTCCAACTTGACACTCATATGGCGTTCAAATTCAAGAAATTGCCTGAAATTGAACCGTCGTCGTCGACAGCATCGAATCCGCCCTCTCCACCCGTGCCTCACCTCCCGCCCTCGCCACTTCCTATGATGCCATCAACATCCCACCCGCCGAGTGTTCCCTCGTATTCGGCCAGTGTTGCCGATTCAACACCATCGCCCCCACCATCATCTATTGGGTTCCGCCGACCCGCTCCCCCACGGCGGCCCAGTGTTTCTGGGTTGCGTCGCCTCGATACACGCTCTGCGGAGCGGCTGAATCCATCTCTCCCCAAGCTCTCCGTGCGCACAAAGCCCATGCGCTCCGCTACTCTCCACTTGCCCCCCTCCCTGAATCTGAACATTGGCCCGCCTCAGTCACCATCTCACCTGCAGCTCATGTACTCCACGCACTCTCCCCCGCTTTCTGCACGATTTATGTCACCATCTGGCGACCCGTCAAATTACCTCACGCCTTATTACACTCCACCCCACACGCCCGGTACACCACGAGGGGTCCCCCCGTCTCCATCGACTGCTCGACCAGATCTTGACCCTCCAACAACAGAAGAGGCATTCCCTATGTTTGCAGTTTCCACGATCCTCCCGAACTTCCTGTTTCTAGGCCCAGAATTAACAACACCGGAGCATGTTGCAGAATTGAAGGAACTCGGGGTAAAGAGGATATTGAACATTGCGGCAGAATGCGATGATGATATGGGACTGGGACTGAAAGAAGCGTTCAAGTACTGTAAGATACCAATGCGGGATACGGTCGAGGAGGACGGGATTGCGAAGGGGGTTAGGGAGGCCTGCGATTTTATCGGTAAGCTTCTACCAACGTCGGCGTGGACAGGAGGCTAAGCAGTGCGCACCCTCTCACAGACGATGCGCGGCTGCATTCCGCCCCGACGTACGTGCACTGCAAGGCCGGCAAGTCGCGCTCAGTCACCGCCGTCATGGCCTACCTCATCCACGCAAACCACTGGACGCTCTCACGCGCATACGCCTTCGTCCTCGAGCGCCGGAAGGGCATCTCCCCGAACATCGGCTTCGTCTCAGAGCTCATGAACTTCGAGGAGCAGGAGCTCGGCGGCAAGTCCGTCGGCGTGCAGCCCACGTCCGCCGTCGGGTCCGCCGTGCCGGCGTCCGGCTCGAGCGCGCCCAGCGGCACGGGAGCTGCGGGCGCGCCGCGCCCCGGCGAGTCGACGATGCAGCACAGCCAGGCGACGGTGCAGGAGGCGTACGCGATCGCGTCGAACGGGACGAACCGCCGCGGGGCGCACGTGCGCGAGAGCCTCCCGCCCGTCGCGACCGACGCGTCGCTCGCTCTGGGAGGGCCGATGTCCGCGGGGGGCGTCATGGATGCGCGCGATCGCGTCAACGGGGACTCTGGGCAGGAGATGGAGATCAAGGACGCGAGCGGCCGCTATCGGCACGCGCGGCGGGCGCCTGTGGATGAGACGACGCTCCAGCCGATGCGGAGAGTGAGCAAGGCCGGACTCGAGAGCTCCTCGTATGTTTAGACCCGTGCGACGACCAGCGCGAATGTGGCTGAGGGTGGGGTGGGGAGGTGTAGGTGGATTTTTGTTTTACTTTATCTTGGTTTCGGTTTCGATTTATCTTCGATTTTCTTGGCTTAGAGACTCGCGCGGTACATTGGGTGGTATCCCCAGATACGCGTGCGGCTCCCACAGACGATGTCAAGGCGGCTGTGTTAACTTATTCTGGGTCTATTTTTCATTTTGTATTTTTTTTCACTGCACCTCTCTTCACGCTGCACCCCTTAACGACTTCGCATTACGAGGACCCTTGCCCACATTGACCGCTTCCGTCAGACACATTATGGATCCCTCTTCTTTATATATCCATGTTGTTTTCATCATTTTCTCTCTTTACCCTCAGTCGAACATCATATTCTTTGTTTGAAATCGATGCGGTGTTAATCCGCTCATTTGAGCGTTTAAAAGGGTACTTTCTTCGAATGCTTTTCTTACTTCGTCATTTGTGACATTCACTGTCTCGCTCAGATTCTTACACGTCATTATCGTGCCTACGACTTCATGGGATACAGAAGTCCCGCTGCGATGTAGTCTATAATTATGGCTGCGTATAACCCAATTTCGAAGTAAATCTTGTTGACGATTTACATCGCCTGCTGGTGGAAGTTATACTACACTTGGATTAACGGCTGGCTCTTGCGTCTGGCCAAATAAGCTCCACCTATTGGACAATTGCTCCCTGGATATGACGTACCAAAGCATCAACTGACAACTATCTGCCACAAATCTGGCGGTACTATTTGGGTATGTACTACGTTCGAGGAACAAGGAAGTGATGCTTGCTCAGCGTCTCTCAGCACTCAGGACGGTTTATTTGGACCGACTTCCATATCAATGTCGATCCCCATCTTGTCCCCATCTCCATTAAAACCAACAGTACGATTTAACACCACTTGTAGCACCAGCTAGTCCGCTTTCAAGTTTCATCGTTCCAATACGTCTGCGAGAGAAAAGAAACACTAATGGAGAAGGAAATCCGCAGGCTAACTATCATTATCTTCCTTCCTTGAGTTTATTCTTATATACGATTCCAAGTACTTATAGCAACAGCTAATCTGCTCATACCGAACGGTGACTCCGGAGGGGTCTCTGTAGACACATTCTCTCACGGGCTCATCATGATGATCGTTCCCTCGCTTTCAACTCTGGCATCTACCTACCTCTTTTTCTTATCCTTAATCAGTCTCTGCCTCGCCGGTAGTCCGTCTCCATTACCAGGGCCTTCCTTGCAAGATAGTGTATGTCTTCGTATAGCCCATTCCATATCGCCAGCAAGCGAAGTATTCTATCCAGGTATGATCTTCTATCTCATTTCTGGATTGCCAGTGTCCGCGGCTGACATGCTCATTCCAACCACTTAAGGGGAATCGTTATACGAAAAAGGAATATTTCATTGGGCAAGCTCAAGCACCCAGCAATCGAAATGTGTTGTTGAGGCAGGAACACCGAGTGATGTAGGAATCATAGTGAGTATTTCCATGCAGATCAATTCAACCATCCCGCTAATCGACTGCGAAGCTTGTAATATTGGGGCAAACGCGAACCCCATTTGCAGTACGATATGCTCTAACACTTATTCTATGCCTTGTATATTGAAAATTTACAGGTCAAAAGCGGAGGACATGCTACGAACCCCGGATTTTCGTCAACGTCCGATATACACATATCATTATATCGCTTTTCCGAGGTGAACTATAACTCAACGTCAAACACGGCAGATGTTGGAACTGGGTTGATATGGGACGACGTTTATGCAGCGCTCGAGTCTTTTGGCGTCAACGTTCTGGGAGGGAGAGTATCAGGGATTGGTGTGGGCGGGTTCCTTCTGGGCGGAGGTGAGTTTCCTTATAGTAAAATCCCTGCTTAATATCTAATTCTTTTGGCTTGTATCTCTGCAGGATATTCATGGATGACGAATCAATATGGACTGGCGATTGACAATGTCGTCGCGTTCGAACTTGTTCAGCCCAATGGAAAGACTGTCATTGTTACAAATTCGTCGGACCCTGAACTGTTTTTTGGGTTGAAAGGTGGAATGAACAATTTCGTGAGTCCACATATTCATGAATCATTGCTCTAAAAATCCTCAATTTTCTGCTGACGAGTGTGAACACTATCTACTAGGGAATCGTCACTAAGTTTACATTAAAGACTCATCCACAGAGTCTAGTTTGGGTAGGTGGCTATATTCTACGAGCATCCAAATTACTTATCGTGCACTCATTGTTTCAAGGGTGGAAGTATTCTGAACCTAGAGTCCACTCTCAGTGACGTTGAAGCCGCAACCATTGCCTTCCAAGCAGCCGTCACCGACCCTAAAGCCGGCTTGATCATGACTTACAACTATGTGCCCAGTATCCAACAAGTGGGCCATCTTAGTATACATTTTGGATTATGTCGGGAGCTGATGTTGTTGCAATCTCAGATTCTCATCAATCAGTTGATGTTTTACGATGGACCTACACCCCCTGCAGGAATTTTCGATACTCTTTTGGCGATACCGGCTACGAGCTCAGATGTCTCAACGAGAAGCATGTTATCCCTCGTCCGAGCTAGTCCCTCTAATGGCACCGACGGAGCTCGGTAAGCCGCCGTTTATTTAAATACTCTATCTAATATCTAGCTTTTTACAAAATCATCTTTAGAGCCGTGTTTCAGGGGTACCCAATCGCTTCTCTGACTTCGAGCATATCAGCCGTTATTGTGAACGAGACAAGAGTACGTATTCGTCTCTAGCTCAAAGAAATTGATACTCACTGAATAATGTGCGTAGTTCTGGGGAACGGCTCTAGCTAACAAGAGCGCAGTCACCGTGTCATACGCTATGGAATTATTTCTCCCTTCCATCTACTCTCACAATCCTGATAATACGGCATTCCCTCCATCACGAAATCTCTTTTTTCAACCTTTTGATCTGTCCTACG
>KN817608.1:29581-68347 GCA_000827495.1 Hypholoma sublateritium FD-334 SS-4 | reverse complement strand
TGCGGCGCACCGGATTTATGCCAACTTAAATTTTTATTGCCTGCCCTATTTCCGGGAGTTTGTTTCCAATGCCATGCAATTGTATATACTGCCTATAGCCTGTCCGTCAGCCGGTTTACATTTCCGACAGGCCCGCGGGTACACAAGCCTGTCCTAATTTGGAATGTGCAGATTCACCGGTTTAGCGGGCCCGCTGAACTCATATAATATGGCTACACTGTAGCCGTTCGCTGGACCATATCATATGCTACAATGTGACATGCCTACCTGGTAACGCAACAACGCAACGATGAGGCTAATTCTTTTTCCTCCACCAGCAGTAGTGGTTGTTTCAACCTGAGTGGTTGTGTCTTCGCTGCCTGTCTATTCCTAATGTTGAAAAATCGCCGTGATTCGCGCCAGAGAGTAGGCACTGCGCAGCGGCCGATCCTGCGAGAGCCGCTGGAGAAGAAGCTCTCAGAAGCGACGGAAAGCAGCATTGGGTTGGCCTCGCAATTCAAACTTCGTCTTGAGTTCGTCCGTCTCGATAAAAATGACGTGTCATTACATATGCGACGGCGTTCGGTGTAAGTCCTGAGCGCGCGCGGCCCGGGCTTCTACCCCCGAAGTTCTCACGACTGCTGAGATTAAGCGCCCGGCACCTTGATACGGTTCGGCAACATCATTGCAACATCAAGTCCACAGATATCTCAGTGAATCTCCCATTTTCTTGCTGCATTCATGCTTATACATGTATATTATAGGGACAACCAAAGTTACATGGAAACTCTCCTGTATGTATTAATCTCGTTGGACTTTCCCTAAAAATACTTGCACTGATGCTTGGTCAAAGCAAGGTCAAAGAACTCAGTCGACGGAGATTACCAGGATTTGGACTGTAATTCATGATAGCTATATCTGAGAGCAATTCAGGATTTATTTACCCTGATACTTCCAGCAGACGATGCGTTGAAATCGTCAACCACATTCCAATATTTGCGACTAAGGTACGCCGTAAGAGGTATCCTCGGGAATCTTGAATCAGATAATATCAGACCAGACCTATAGTTACTTCGGAAACAATATCGTCTTACTTTAATAAACTATAAAAAGTAATTGTCGGATCAAGATTAGGTAGTAGGCGATATCTAATATTCATCTTCCGCACTCTTTAGGCGTTCACGGTTGGTTCACGGCACTTTTCCCCCTCTAATGCGTCATTTTATCTGATGTTCCAATGGCTTTAAAAGGACCTTCGAGCTCGAACAAACACATCAAACCTACTAGTGCTCATATACGACTGAGTCAAATTTGCGCCTCAAAATCCCAGAACCACTATGTGTCTCCAGCACTGTCTCTGCACCAACTCCACCGTCGGTGCTAATCCCACGTGTACGACATTCCGTATCCCGGACCCCAATGGCAGTCCATTCAGGAGATATGACCCCAAATCACTCACCTCCGCTGACGAACAGTTCCTCCACACACACACAGAGTTCGTCTCTGTGCCCCGCAAGGGGCCCGCATTCAACCATGGTTCCTGTTGGGCGCTTTGCCTCCCGCTACCCCGGCCTGCTGAAAATATCACGCTACGCCGGGTCGAGTACACAATCTCGTATGCGACGATGCATGATATGGACAGCGCCGTCGTCCAAACTGAAGTAGTCATTAAACCCTGGCCCGGGCGTACCAGTTACTACTTCGTTGATAGAGAATCGGGTCAGGTGCGTCGAAACTTGATTTTGCGCGATCAAGATCATTGGCAGACGTTGATTAATACGCAGGGGAGATTGCCATATATGGATTTCGACGGCGGAGCGCTATGCTTCTCAGCCACACTCGCGGTTAAGCCGGGAGGCGTCGGTGAGACGCGGGGCCGCTATGTCGACCATCGCGTCCTCGAGCCGGACATACACATTGACGCGGGCACGGATGCGACAATCTACGTGGTATTCAGTGTCGAGGAGAACCCGACGGCCGGGACACAGCGGGAACTCATAGTCAGAGCGCTGGCAATTTGGCAGAAGGAAGAGGTGGAGAACCATGTGTGTGAGGCGGCAAAGGCCGCTGCCGAGAAAGAGGCGGATGAGAAGGAGAAGGAGAGGCTTCGCCTAGAGGAGGAGAGGCAGGAAAGACTGGATGCGAAGGCCTGGCGGGATGGAGAGACGGCCGCGAGGATAGCCAGGGAGAACCCGGAGCTGCAGGCTGGGATTGAACGCGAGCAG
Source organism: Hypholoma sublateritium FD-334 SS-4 (assembly GCA_000827495.1). Lineage (NCBI taxonomy): Eukaryota > Fungi > Basidiomycota > Agaricomycetes > Agaricales > Strophariaceae > Hypholoma > Hypholoma sublateritium. The sequence goes on along the minus strand of KN817608.1, from coordinate 66,143 downwards.
TCGAGCCATGCCGAGGAAAGTTGAAACTGCAGATTCTATGACGGACCAGATATAGGAAGCGATGGAAAGGCTTGGTGTGTCGATATGCGCAGGCGTTTATGTGCTCATGAGGATGGCGGATGCAAGTAGAACTTTGAAAAATCAGCGATGAAAATAATATGAGTTTGGTCACGCACAATTATTGTAAATACAGGTAAACACTTGATACTACGTACTCGCAAAGAGAAATAGACATATAGAACCCAACAAGTTGCCAACAAGTGTAAGAAGACTAAAATAGCATTCAACCAGCACTGACATTGAGTGGCATCACGGCAGCCAGGCGCAAGGGGTGGGCACAAAAAATCTCAGATATATGATGTCGATTTTTATGGATAAGGGTTTTCTGACCGGCCCTCCCCCCCTCTCCTTCCTAAATAGGAAGGTAAGAATCACGTGTTTGATCACATCAGTGTACTTAGGTCATATATTTTGTCGGGCAATGACCTTTGCCTCGCGGTGTTTACCCATGAAAAGGAGATCTATTCACTGCTTTTGCATATTGAGAGGAAGATATGATGGAAAGGGATGATTGGGAGTTGAATTTCCTATTGACAATCAGTGAAGAAATATATTTTAGCTTGATTGCAAGTTTCTGGCAACAATTTTAATGCATTTAATGCACTGTAACTAATAATCATGGGTCATGCATCACCTTCAATCACTTCTAACAAGAATAAAAACTTTTTCAAAGCTTTAGGCACTTTGTAGGAATGAGCAGGCACTTGCCCAAGTGCCAGAATGTTCAATATTTTTAAAATGCAAATGATTCCCTCATGTCGGTTGTTTCCGGTAGCCGTAATGCCGGGTTTACCAAGATTTATGACTAAAAAAAGCAGGTGCATGGCTAAAAACCTCTCGCGCRTGGCTTGCTCACTGAGAACAATGTTGAGTGCMTATCTTTAAGGCATATAAAGCATATATTCACATRCAATTGTTCATTTTGAAGGTGAAAAAAAAAGTTTGGTTAAGCCCTCCAGGGCCGACCCTCCCCCCCCACATCATATGCCGGCAATTGCCGGTGCACACCCCTTGGCCAGGCGCGTTTTTATGTGGCACGGGGACGCGACTTCGACGCGACACAGGGTGGGAAAGTCCACTAAGTATTTTGGTCACGACTCTATCAATTGAAAGCTGGCTTGACCCGCCACTCTGATACCCTTGCGGCCAATTTGCACCATCTAGGTGAAAGCGAAATGGACGCCGATAATTTAATCGTCACAAATCGCACTTCCACCAAGGAAGAGCACGAAGAACTCCAGAGACAGGTCAATGAGAAACTGGACGTCCTCAACAAGCGCATCTCCGAGCTGGAGGTGCAGCGCGAGTCAGCGGGGATTGAGAGGACGGCGCTTCTCCAGACAGCATTACGATTTCAACGACCCCTGTCGGAAAATCCCAAAATACCTTACAAGGCAATCACATTGCAAGTCCGACGGCAGGCCATTACAAGCCGGCTTACAATCACTAAGCAGATCATTGCAATGGCATGCGACCATGTTAGGATGTACCGTRATGATTTGTGATCAATCTGTGCTGATGGCGAGAAAGATGAAGGGGTTTGTGATTGATTTACGGAGTTACAACTATAAAAAGGAATTGTGACGCATTTACAAGGTAACGGCCGGCATTGACATGCCGGTCAATCTCATTGGCAAGCACTTGCCACGGTTTGCGCTCACTGGCTGGGAGCGAGGCATGGTCACTTTGAGGTACTGTTCCACGTCATGACAGGCTATGCACTGAGCTAGGTAATTTCAAGTAAAGGGTTCAGTTAATTTATGTAATTTCTGGGCTCTGAACACCTACTCTTAGTGTGGGTTATGCATAGTGAGCGAGAAATTGTCACCATACCGGTGGACTTAGAAGAATTCCGAGAGAGTTCTGAATCCCAAAAGGCTCGATAATATGTTGTCACTATACTTTTATTATATAGTTGTATAGTGTAGTGGTTAACTCTGCATTTCGTTATGATCAGGTCTTCGCGCGAGGTGAGGTTGTTAGTTCGATTCTGGCTGGTTGTAAGTTTAAATAGTCAAATAACTGTAATAGTACAGTCAAATAATAGCAAAATACTAATAAGAGGTATACATATGAGGTTACCGTTAATACGAGGTTAAGTCATACTATGTGGTTGAGATTGGAAATTATGTTTTATTATTGTGACCTCGGCACGGATCATTGCAAGCTAATGCCGTTGATTGCAAACCTCGGCATCTACTTACAAAGTAGGTGTCGCTTGCAATGCCTTGCAATGCCAAGCCAACATTTTCGGCATTATGACAGTTGCAAGGCCTTTCGGGATTTTCCGACACCTTTCACCTTTCCTACGGCTTCCCCTGGACGTCATTCGCGAGATATTCGCTGCATGCCTCAACCCAGAGACAAATCCGACGATGTCCAAAAAGGAGGCGCCAACTCTCCTCACCCAGATTTCCAGTGGCTTGCGGCGCGTAGCTCTAGCAACCCCGGAGCTCTGGGCCGCTATCCACATTCCCATTATCGGCGGCGTGCCGCCCCAGATATCCGACATTGCACAATCCGTCATGGACAAACGATCAGAGGGTGTAAAGGAGTGGCTACTGCGGCGATCAGGGAATCTCCCTCTTCGAGTATCCGTCCGGAGAGCCACTCAGTACGACGTTTACTCAAAGCCGACGTATGTTCTTCTCAAGAATGATATCATCGACGTTGTTCTGTCGTGCTGCTCACGTTGGCGCGACGTGTTCTTTTCTATATCAGACAAAGCTCTGCTCCCGTGGCTTGCGGAGCTCAGTCCGGAGGACGTCCCACTCCTGCAGTCCTTCCATCACACTACTGGAACAGACGTCCTTCGTGATCAGTTGCTCGCAGACAGCCTCGAATTTTGGCCTCAGTGCAGGTTCCTCGCCAGCCCGAACCTACGCAGATTCTGTGCAACTACGGAAACAGACCATGTGGCCGAATGGTTACTATCCTGTCCAGTAACATGGAAGAATCTCACACATCTGGGCCTTTGGGGTTCAGTCCCATTTGACAGCGATTGCATCACTCTCTGCGATATGTTACGCCAATGTTCTCGCCTCGTCAGTCTAAAGATTGCCTTAATCCACAGGGGATCGCCCGGCATGGGCAAACTGGTATTTCCTGCTCTCAAATATTTGACAATTGAAGAAGAAAAAAGCGATCCGCAAGAAATTCCGGGGGTTTTGGCGGTAATATTCGCACCAACGCTGAACACCCTCGTTTATAACACGGATATAGGCTATGCAACCTCCCGGCCACCGAATACAGAAAATCTATTAACGATGCTAGAGCATACTCGGAATATAATGCACCTCACACTCAGAAATTGCTCCCCTGAGATGCTCCTAAAATTGGTACTACATTGTCCCCTCCTTTCCTATCTGAGTGTCAATCAACTTGGTTTTGGTCGAAGCCATACAGTTGGCACTACACCGGGCGACCATCTCTTTTCCCGACTTTTTCTCGACGACGACTGTCTTTGCCCGCGGTTGGACCATTTCACGTGCTCAACCACCTTCGCCGCTATGGTCAAGACCATCCACAACATCATACATCGGAAGAACGGCACGTCCCACATTTGGCGCCGTGGAAAGCGCTGAGGCTCCATATAGCTTACGACGCCCGCGACGACGACGAAATTGCTAAACTCCGTGAAAAAATCAGCGTAGATGAGCTGAAGCCTGTTGACATACGCTTCTCCCAAATGCTTCAGGTTTCTCGCAAATTGGTAAATGATATTGGATGCCATGTTCAAATTTCGCGGCATCACGAAGGCACATGGCCAATGAGAGACACCTGGCCATTGGCAGAGTGAAGCAATATATCAGACTCATGGCGAGTCTGAGGTTTTTATTGGACTTGATGCTGTATTGGACATGGATATGCCAAGGTGACTGGTACTATAACTAATGAAGTAAAAAGATATGATCCTCGTACTAGACTCTGTAGAAGCCCTTCAACGGTTCCTTTGATTTTTTTTGAGCACTTATGCATGCATTGTCGACGAAGCATTGAGTCAATGGTATGCTTCATCGACAATATTTCCAGACTTCACCTCGACAAGAGACTATAATTAGGTGCACATATGATGCACACTACGCGGGACAGTTCGAACTGTAACAGTCAGACAGAATTCAAGTAGTGTACAAGGGCTGCGTGCGCAGGATATCGTGTTGATAAATACATACTGTACACTTGCATTAGGCCCAGCCAAAGGGTCGGAACGAAGGAAATAAACAGTAAAACAAAGCAGCGGGAACGGCGCCATTTCGTCGGTAGATACGGCACATACAACACGGCGAAAGCAGTAGAGCGGCAACATTATCATTGTTATGGAAGAGGGGGCTAGTCGACCTCGTCATCTGGCTCGGCGGAGACGGGCATGAGCGCGCGGCGCACGGGAGTGGCCTGGCGCCGAGAGTCCTCGTTGGAGAGGAGCAGGCGATGTTGCTCGTGAGCAAGGGAGCGCGCGGCGGCCTGCGGGGCGGTGACGACGCCCTCTGCGAACACGAACGCGAGCCCGACAAACGCAGCGAGAACACGCCAGTGTATGCCGAGGACGTCGAGGTGCACGATGCCCGTGGGTAGAGGCGGCGGCGAATGGGTGCACGAGGGCCTGGCCGCGACAAGGCGCGTGAGGGCGGCCGCTGTGAGAGGGCCGTGCTACACGCCGGACAATGGGAGGGGGGAACACTTGGTTGGAGGGGAACGAGATCCACGGCGCCGGGTACGTGACGGCGCCATCGTCTAGACGAACACGCCGCTCAGGACGCACGCGCCGTCCGCGGGTCCGTTCGTCACAAGTGCGGGCTCGTAGGCGCTCCCGGTGTACAACGTCGCCGTTAGGGTATTGTATTGTGATCGTACGCGGTGGCGATTGGTTGGTTGACGCTGGTTTATTCGTGCGCAGGACACGAGCTAGGAACTGGTCAAGGCGCGGCATGAGAAGGCGGTGCGTTTCTCCAGCACCCCTCGACAGATCCAAACTCCGCACTCCGCCCGGCCCGCGCACGCGCACTGTGCGCCTTCGGTCGAATATTTGCGTCAGTCATCCCCGACACATGCATTGTGGAAGCGAAAACGCGCCTCTATGTGGTGTTCCGAATCGACGCGCAGCCGACGCCCAATACACAGAGGGACGGGCGACGTGGAAGAAGGAGGAGGTGGTAATCAACAGCGCTGGCTCCTCGACCAAATTTGTAACTGCGAACAGATCACAACCATCCCCCCTCGTTTTTTCTACAATATCTCTACAATACCCCTTTCAAGGGAATGGCTGAAATTTACTACCGCACTGCCTTTGCACTCCCCTCGGGCCTTGTAAGGCTGAAATACTGTCGCAGAGGATTGAACTTCCCACCTCTATCGCCATACTGTTGCTTCTGTTTTTTTTTTATAACAGTTCTAGCCTTGTGGGGTTGACCGCACATAAGTACCTCGCGACCACCGAGGTTAATCCTGCTTGATCCTATCGCCACAGTATTTGTTAATAACTGCTAATGCTCTGCAACACGCATAGCCTTCCGACCACGAGTAAGCTCGTTCTGGTGACGCTCGGTGGTTGTGCAGTGTGCGTGTCTGAACACCAATCCAATTTCGCGAGCTCTGGAATCTGGGCCGTAATAATTGCTATGCAAGTACGTAAGTTCATGTGATACTGAATAATGTAGCTGGTTGAAAGTTGTACAAGTGACCTGGTAGTTTATACGTTTGAAATAGAATAAATCGAGTAAAACGCCGTCGAAGAGCAAAAAAAACACGATGATTCGGTCCCAGACTAATGGACCAAATTTGCAAGATTAATGCAGATAATATTGTCTCTTCTCCTGGGTGAATCGAGGGGTGAAATCTCATGCATCATACTGCCTGCAGGTTTTTTTGTGACGCGCGAGGTCTGTTTTGTATGCAAAAGTGCATCTACAGTATTCACACGCGAAGCGCTCCTTATTATCGCCGTGGAATCGATTAAAGTGTGCTGCGACGCTCAAATCAACATAATATATATAAATAGATAGGAAGTAATTCCTACTGTTCTGTCGATACTTTGTGGTGAAAGATTTATTGCAGTCAACGTGAGGACAATTGAATTTAGCAGGACGCTTTCGTCGCAGCTCAATGGCCCTTTGCAGACGAGAGACACCTGAGCTTGGAGGAGGGATTATCGCCGCTGGAGATTGAAAATCAGCCGCCTGAGCGACCAGGCTGAAAGTTGTCGGCTCCGAAGTGTCTGCAATGTTGGTGGATAGGTTTGCATCATTGACCATAGCCTGGCCATGGACCTCGTCATTCTTATGAAGTGCGATTTAACTGATATTATAGATGTGGATTGACTGAGATACACACCGGCTGATATGGGACGTCTGCGCCGTTAAACATTGGACTGTGGGCAGCACCGTGAGGCGCAGTCATGCCACGCTGTAAAATAAATGAGAATCCAAACATGGAATTTGGTAGAGACCTTACAGGTTCATAATATTTGTACGGAACTCTATCGCTGACAAAACCCGAGTGATTCTGACATAAAAAGAGAATATGAGCTCGGTGTTCGGGCGACACATCAATAGTAAATTTACCAAGGACGGGTACTCATGGGGGTCGGTACCTAGTTGTAGGTATCTACTCTCTGAGTTTATTGGAAGATAAAAGCCGTCCAATAAACTAGCAGATGGCTGATTTTGTTGTCGGTTTGATGCAGAGAATTTTGTCGAAGAGGACATTGCCAAAGTAACAGAAGAATAATAGGATTTTCAGATATTACAATTGCAGGCAAGTCGACTGGTAATACGCAGAGGAAGCTGAGCAACGAGCAACCTTTATAGAAGGCTAGAGTTTACAAACCACAGCAAATTACCATTTTCTACCAAGTTCCTTCTTGTTTGTAGAAACAATATCAGAACTCGATGCTCGATTCGGGTCCCATATATGTTCACGTCACTCTATGATGTACACACCTCAAATTGGCACATTTTCAGGGACTCAGGGGCTTTATGACACCAAGATACAGAAGACCTTTGAAGAGCTCAAATAAAATAAAAGAACTATGCCTTTGCCTGCCGTTTTCATTGTCGATAGTGAAGTACGGGCTCGGGCTTAGTCACAAAAACTTCTCACAGAATTTATGCCTGAGTGTGCACATCACTAGGACTCAACGCTACCCGCAGTTCAGTGTGTCCGCTCTCCCCTCAGCCTTATAGTTTCTTCAGAGCCCTGGCCAGTTAGACAATCCACCTCTATTCACACCCTTTGCTTCTGTCTTGCCGGCTATGCAGAAGCATATTTCGAAGATGACAATCAGCCAATATTTTTATTTTCGCAGAATCCCAGCGGATTCCGTACCTTACGACAATACTTAGTTGCTAATCCTGCCGAGATGATCGTCGGGAAGCAAGTATGTCGTTTCCGCTTTCTTATCTGATTTGTTTATTTTTGCCCGCCGCTACGTAGGGCTATAGACACTTCTTCTCGTGGAGTGAGTCACACTTAGACCGGTGCTGGCTCTCTATATTCGTGAAGTCCAGGTCAGGTCACTGATATTATTACATCCCCTGACACCCGAACACCAGATTTTGCTGCGCTACTGTGCAGTAACAGTTTATTTAAGCCTCTTAACTCCTCAGCTCCGATTCTGATTGTAGAGTGTTGGCATTTTCCATGGGAAATAACTAAGATTAGTCCCGACTCTATCTAGTGTACCTGTGGGGAAGCATGAAATGACGAAAGGAGTCTCAGAATGACCGAACACTAACAGCTCGACGACGACGACTCCTCACGAGAAGACAAACAGAAGAGAAGATGCCCGTGGGTTCCGGAACACTAGGCGGGTCCGCGGGAGGTTCCATCTTCAAAAAATACATGTGCTCGCCTTATATATATAATTTATAAAGGGCGATCGACATGTATACAGAGGAGGACCTCCCCTAACTACAAAAAAGGCCCGGAACTTATAGGCTGGCTACTACGGGAGACTACAACACGTAGGGTGCAGTAAGAGGCCGGAGCGGTGGTCGTGAGTGCAGCCGGCATTCCAAAGCTCAGCCCTGCCCAAATTCGCCGACAAGATCCTCGACATGTGGTCAATTAGGCCCGAATCAAGAAGGCACACACACACGCACTAAGTGCAGTGCACGACATGAGAGTTGATGAGAGCCAGATATGATGTGCTGTGGGAAGGGGGCGCGCAATGTTCGCTGACACTGCTTCAGAGGATGAATTTATAGACGTCCAAAAATGTTGGTAATGTTTGTAATTTATACACCGCAGGAATGTGAGCATACTTGTATGAAAAGCTGGAGTTCGCGTATCCAGATCCGCTAAATTTAAACAGTTCATGGTGTGCGATCCAGACGGTAAGTTGATCGACTGTACTTAATCATCGACATCAACGGTTGATCGACTTTATCAGCATTGAACGTCGAACAATCACAGCTTGCGCAACCCAACCGCAACCATATATATATGACAGGAATACAGTCGCACCTGCCATAACCCATAGCGATCCGCGGACGTCCCAGGCTATGGGTTATGGCAGGATATGGGGGAAGGTCAGGCGCACTAATAATAGATCCTGAAAATGCCTTGTTACTTTGGGGCTCTAGGAAATATTATATTGCTGAGATTCGACTCGGTGTCAGGAATTTCTATGGGATATTAGTGGTTATGGGGGTATCTCATATATAGGTTATGGCAAGTGCGACTGTATATTCGAAATAAGAAACTCCATTGAATTGTCTGGCCGGATAACATCAAATAATCCACTTCGTAAAAAACACATAAATGACAACCATTCAACCTTTGAGGTCTCGGTCAAATGAATCATCGTATCAAGTCGAATGGATGAATGTCATTTATCTGGTCATGCACCGGGTGTTCGCAACGCAAATCTTACTTTAAGCATAAACTCGACAAACGGCTGACTTCAAGTACATAGCGACGCCCGATCATTCACACTTCAAGGCAGCATATAATACATATAGCGTACAAGGGCTGCGTGGGCAGGATATCGTATTGATACATACTGTACACGGCCCAGCCAAAGGCTCGAAACGAAGGCAATAAAAAGGAAAACCAAGCAGCGGGAACGGCGTCATTTCGTGGGTAGATACGGCACATATAACACGGAGAGCAGGAGAGCGAGCAACATCGTTATTATTATTGGGACTAGTCGACCTCGTCGTCGGCGTCGGCGGAGATGGGCATGAGCGCGCGGCGCACGGGGGTGACCTGGCGCGAGGTGTCCTCGCTGGAGAGGAGTAGCCGGCGCTGTTCGTGGGCGAGGGAGCGCGCGGCGGCCTGCGGGGCGGCGCCGATGGCCTCTGCGAAGGCGAAGGCGAGCCCGACGGACGCGGCGAGGACGCGCCACTGCGCGCCGAGGACGTCGAGGTGCACGATGCCCGCGCGCGTGGAGACGGCGGCGAACGGGTACGCGAGCGCGCCGGCGAGGCGCGTGATGGCGGCCGTGAGCGGGTCGAGCTGCGTTAGGTTAGAGGCGGTGAGCGCGGGGTTGAACGAGATGAGCGAGCCGAGGAGGGCGGGGAGGAGGAGCGCGGGGAGCGCCCAGTGCAGGAGGACGGCGTAGAGCGCGGGAGCGCGCAGGGCGGCGGGGGGCGGGTAGGGGAGGGTGAGAACTGCGGGCCCGACGGCGATGTGCAGGGTCTGCCAGGGGAGGGCGGCGCCGAGGATGTAGAGCAGCTCGCCGGCGGCGGTGAGCGCCCAGATGTTCGTTGAGCTGGAGAGGAACTGTACGGTGGTTAGTGGGGGTTGAGAAAGGAGAGGAGGTGCGTACGACGCGCAGAGACGCGAGGGCGGCGGCGAAGGTGTGCTGGAGCTGCGCCTGGGAGGCGGCGGCGGCGGCGGGGAGGGCGGCGATGATGCTCTTCGCGGGGCTGGGCGGCAGCGGCGGGAGGCTGCTCGGGGTGCCGAGGTCGACGGCGGGGCGCGGGGAGGGCGCGGGGGAGAAGGGGTGCTTGAGGAAGACGGAGATGTCGCGCATGTCTCGGACGGGCGTCGCCTCGACGACGGGGTCCAGCGCCGTCACGCTGCGCCGCGCAGAGCGCGGTTTCTCGTCCGGCGCGAAGCGCCCGCTGCGGGGTGTTAGAAGAGACTTTTAGAGAGATTGGCGCGCGTACGTGGGCTGGACGCTGCGCTTCCTGCGGCCCAGGAGGCCGGCGAAGGTGGGGTCGTCCTCGAGGTCGTCCTGGTGCGCATCGAGGTGTTTCTTGATGCGGGCCTGGATCTCGTCCTTTGTGCCCTGGTCGCTGAGGCGCAGAGCAGAAGCGATTTCCTGGAGCTCCGACTTTTTCTTGGGCTGGAGGGCACCGGAGTAGACGGCCATGGCGGAAGGAGCAGAGAGCGATAAACGAACGCAAGTCTGTTGTGCTCTGTTGTCGTGTGCGCACGTGACCTGCCACTCGTCGTCGCCATCAGTCATGATAAATACACCGCCCGGCGACGGGATACGCATTCTTTCTTTCTTCCTTCTTCCGTCTCTGGCAGACATGTTCGCGCTTCTTTTTGTCGCTTTCTTTGCTGCTCATGGTGAGATTTGCGCAGTCATTTTGATTGGCGCTCATGTGCTGCAGCTCTGGCCCAGTTCAGCGTGTCCTTTAATAATGTCGGTATGACGGCCCTGGAGATCCTCGCCATCCCCGCTAGTCCGGTGGCCACTGCCGTGCGTTCCTCGCTAATTAACGGAATATCTCTGACAGTCTTGCAGTGCGGCAGCAACCTCACCGAGACCACGGGCCTTTTCACCGCGTGCAACAACGATCCCCAGTGCCTCTGCAACTCCGCCTCCGTCACCTCCTTCGTCAACACCGAGACCTGCATGTTCAACGAGCTCATCAGGCAGAACGTAAAGTCCCCCAGCCCCCTCGCCGGCTCGAATGTCCTCGTCGGTGGTGCGCTCTTTGACTCTCATCTTTTGACCGTTGCTAACCAGCAATAAATAGCCTACGCCGCGGCCTGCGCCGCGAACAACATCACCGTCCCCGCCGCCCAGAGCGCCCTCGTCGTCCCCCCGGGCTGGGACGGCCCCTACGTCGCCGTCCTCTCCACCGGCCCCACCGTCGTCGTCGTCGGCGTCGGCGCCATCCTCGGCCTGTCCGCGCTGTACATCCTGTCCAATCTCGAGTAGCGTAGCGTACTTGTTGTAGCACAGCAATTGAGTCTGATTTCCCACGGCGTGAAAAATTGAAAGCCCGCCGGGTGTTAGGTGGCAAGCAAAATGCACGGGCTGCATACGACTCTCCTCATTCCGCCACCACACCATGTCCTCGTACAAACACGCGATACGCGCACAGCCTGCACACGACGCCCCGGACACGCCCAGGTTCCGCGCAGAGGCGCGCACCCTCCAGGAGCTCTTCCCCGCCTGGTCCAACGACGGTCTGCTCTTTGCCCGCCCTGCACCCCGCGTCGCTGATCCCCCCACCTAGACCTCCTTGTCCTCCTCAGCGAAGTCGCCGGCGACGTCCAGCTCGCCGCGACCAAGATCAGCGACGGTGCGTCCCCCCTCCCTGTCTCTATGCCTGACCCTGACGTCCGCAGGCACCGTCGAGCCCTGGGGCGAGGTCTCGCGCAAAAAGGACAAAAAGGCGCCCGCACCGACGAAGCCCGCCCCTGCGCCCCGCGGCGCCGACCGCGGTGCACGTGGCGGCCGCGGGGGGCGCGGCGGCGGCCCTGCGCGGGGCGGGGCGGCGGGCAGGGGGCGCGGCGGCGTGCCGAGGGCGACGAATGGGCACGCGGCGAACGGGAGCCATGTGCATGAACACAAGGAGGAGGTGCAGGCGCCTGAGCCGGCCACTGCGGCGTGGACGGAGGAGGTGGCGGCTGCGGTTGCCGCGCCCGCGGCGGCGGCGACGATTGCCCCCGCGGCGCCGGCGCCTGCTCCACAGGAGCCGAATGGGACCGCCCATGCACACGGGGCGAAGGTCCCCGCGTCGAAGCCCGCGACGTCGAAGATGTCCTGGGCGCAGATCGCACGGTACGTCGGCCGCCTTCCTGCATTGGGCCTTGCTGATGGGGTGTGTGCACAGCCCGCATGAGAAGCCCGCGCCGCCCCCGCCTGCCCCTGCCCCTGTCCCGACACACCCGCCCCAACAAGCACAGCAACAACAGCAAGCACAACAACAAGCCCAGCCGGAGCCAGAGCCGCCCGTCGAGGTGCTGGAGAGCGGCTGGGAGGCGCCGACGACCGCCGAGCCGCCCACGTGGGACGAGCCCCCTGCGAAGGCGGAGGTCGTCGCCGCGGAGCCGTGGCCCCCATCTGCGCCCGCAGAAGCGGAGCCCGAGCCCGCGCCCGTCGTCGTCGAGGAGGTCGTCGAGGTCGAGGTGATCGAGGTCGCTCCGGCGCCGACACCCGCCAAGGAGACCGAGGCGCCTGCCGCCGCCGCTGCCCCCGCACCCGCGGCGCCGGCGCACGTCGCCGCGGCGGTCGCGGCGACGCCGTCGCCCAAGCTGGGCAAGGCGCAGGTGCACCGCCAGGCACGGTATAAGATCCCGGACCAGCCGGTGACGATGCCGCTCTCGTTCGGGACGGGGCTGGAGAAGGTGGGGATGACGTTTGGGAGCTTGAGCTTGGATGGGTCGGTTGTGCAGTGCGTCGTTTTTGCTTTTTTTGTAAAGGAAAAAGTGGGGGTGCTGATGGGTTTTCTTGGTGATGTAGGTCGGAGCCTGAGGCGCCCGAGCCGGCCGTGGTGGAGCAGGCCGAGTCGCCCAAAGCGCCGGAGCCGCTCGCGCCGCCGCCTGCGACCGCGCCCGCGGCGTCGACGTCGCTGACATCGGTGTTCCAGACCCAGCAACAGCAGCCGTCGGCCGCATCGCCTGCGCAGACGCTCGCGCTGCCGCAATCGCACCACGCGGCGATACCGACGTCGATCTCGCAGCCCGCGAGCTCGCCGCTGCAGCAGTACGCACAACAGCAGCAACAGGCGCTGGGGAGCAGTAACACGCCTGCGCACCAGCAGGCGCATCACCAGCCGCCGCATATCCAGCAGCAGCAGCAGCAGGCTCAGCAGCAGGCACAACAACAAGCACAACAGCAAGCACAGCAGCAAGCGCAACATGCACAACAGCAAGCACAGCAGGCGCAACAGCAAGCACAGCAGCAGCAGCACTTGCAGCATCTGCCGCAGCAGGTGCAGCAGAACCACGCGGCGCACCACGCGTACACGCAGCACGGGCTGCCGACGCACATCGACCCCGCCGCGCAGCAGCAGCAGCAGCAGCAGCAGCAGCAGCAGCCGACGCCGGTGCAGCAGCAGCAGCAGAACTCGAGCTACTTCCGCGGGGATGGGGGCGCCTCCGCCGCGCCGTACTTCCACACGCCGACGCCGCCCGCGGCGCAGGCGCAGGAGAGCCCGTACGGCGCGTTCGGCCAGTTGGGTGCGCAGGGCGCGCATGCGCAGGCGTCGCACCTCGGCGGGTTCGCGAGTGATTATGGGTATGGCGAGACGGGCAGAGGGGTGAGTGCGGGTTGTTTGCGTTGGTGTTTTATGCTGATGGGTGGGACAGGGCTTCTATGAGCAGTACAGCCAGCCGTCGGCGTTTGGTGGGAGGGAGCACGAGATCAAGGGTCTGCCCGGGGGTGGCGCGCAGCAGCCGGCGGGTGCGCTGACGCCCGCGAGCGCGCAGGCGGCGCAGCAACAACAGCAACAGCAGCAACACGGCGGCGGCGTGCAGCAGGGCGCGGGCGGGCCGCAGGCCGGTGGCGTCGGCGGCGCGGCGCAGGGCCCACAGGGCGGGTACCCCCCGCCTGTGCCGTACTACTACACGCACGCGTACCCGCAGAACCAGTACTACGGCTCGCCGTACTCCTCTGGCTACGTCCCCCAGCCGTTCGTCAAGTACCCGACGATGTTCCAGCCTGGCCCGCCCGGCGCGCCCGGCGGCGCCGCAGGCCCCGCGCCGAAGGCGCCTGCGGGCGGCGTCGGCGTTGGCGGTGTTGGAGGTGTTGGAGGTGGAGTGGGCGGCGGGCAGCCGCAGAGCAACCCGTACGCGGGGCTGTACCAGCAGCAGGGCGTGTACGACGACTACGCGCACCACGCGCCGCATGCGCACCAGGCGGCGCACAGCCTCGGCCTCGCGCAAGGCGCGGGCGAGTACGGGAAGCAGCTCTATGGCGGCGGCGGCGTCGGGGGCGGTGTCCAAGGCGGGATGCAGGGCTTCATGGGCCTCGGGCAGGGCGCGGGCGGCGCGGGGCCCGCGGGCGGCCGCGCGGGTGCGTCGCCCGAGGCGGCGTACAAGCCGTATGCGGCGAAGGACGGCGCGGCGGGCGGCGGACGGGGCGCGCCTGTGCAGCAGGGTCCTGGCGGGCAGGGCGGGCAGCAGCCCCAGCAGGGGCCGGCGGGCGCGGGCCCGCAGGGGCAGGGGTTCTATGGGAACCGGTTTGCGAGCGGCGGCGCGGGCGGGGGCGCGGGTGCAGGCGGCGTGGGCGGCGGGCCCGGGCAGCACCAGGCCCAGGGCCCGCATCTGGGGTACCCGCAGGGCGGGAGCGAGCCGGGGTTCTATGGGTACCAGCCGCGGCAGCAGCAGGGGTACTGGCAGTAGGCGCCCTATGATGTGCCGCTGCTGATGCGCTGCTGTGTGTTTTCTGTGTGTTTTCTCTTCCTCTCCTTTTTCTCTTACCTTGTGCTTTTTTCGCTCGTCATCCTCACTCACTCACTGTGCCCGTCTGCTGTCCATCGGTCATCTCTCTTTATCGTACACTCGAATGCATTCTTATCTCAGTCCCTCGTCTACTTGTACATGGTACCATATGCAATTTGCAATCCAGAGCTTTGATCACTCCTTGCGTGCCTTGTTCTCCTCGTAAGTATTTCGTAGAGCGATCGCGTTATCTTATCGGCGACCCATCGCGTTTTGGTCCTAACCATTAAGTACGATCACTTAGCCTACGCCATGCCACACACCTCCGCCTCCGTCTCCGAGCGCCGCTCGATTCGCTGGCCGCCCGCGCCTGCCAGCGAGCCGACGGACACGCTTGTGCTAAGCGGTGCCACGGGCGTGTTCGTCGATGTGCGCTTCCTGAAGGACGCGCCGGGTGAGGGGGTGCTTGATTGGGCGTTTGCGGGTGTCAAAGAGGAGTGTAAGTCATATGTTATCGGTCAGCGGGGAGAGGCTGATTGGTTTTGGGTGGTAGTGCGCGATGGCGGGGTGCGGTTCGTGCATCATATTGACTCGCGCACGCTCGTGAGTGGATTCCCTTACCTGCTGCCTCACGCGCGCCTGATTCGTGCGCCTACTTAGGACGCGCGCAGCGTCGTTGACGCAGGGTATAACACCCCACTACCGGACGGCGACACGCTCGAGGTCGGCGAGATGGTGAACCCCGCGACGGGGCGCGTCGCGCCGTACGAAGAGGTCTGGCGCGAGCGCCCCACGGGCAGTGGAGGCGTGCTGTTCGTCGCGAACGCGGCGCGCACGACGTGGCGCGCGCGCGTGGGGGCGTGGGAGGTGGCACTTGGCCGCGGGGAGGATGGGGGGTTCTGGGCGTGGTACGCGGAGTGGATTGATGGGGCGGGAAACGGGGGCGGGGGGCTGGGCTGGCGCGTGCCGCGCTGTGCGGGGGTGCGGGAGGGGCGGGCGGGGGTGGTGCTGCTGCCGCTTGCGGACGGGCGGTGGGTCAATGGGGCGAGGGTGAGTTGGCAGGGGGAGGAGTGGGATGTGCTGGAGGTTTCGGAGTAGGAACGGAGTAGGTGTGACCTGGTTCGTGGGTACTTCACCCCGGCAAGTTGAGGTTTTCAGGTCACCTCAAAACCGCCGAAAAAACTTAGTCTTTTCAGGAAGTAGAAGTCTGGCCGAAAACGTGTAGTAAAATATTAATTCAAGGACACACCATACATTGACTTCAATTAGAATAATACTTAAGTTGCGTTAGGATTGCGCCTCAAAGCTGGACTTAAAACCCAGTGAGAATGAGCTCCGCTAGAATCCGCATCTGGCCGAGCTGATCCTCACTGCAGGAATTCGCGGCAACTCTCGGATTTTGTCTCTCCTGCGGATTTCATTCCGCTAATTTACGGCTCAATTTCTCTACAGAGCAGAATTTTTCGGCGAATATAAGAGTCCAACCGCGAATATCCTTGATATACCTAGAATTTCCGGGTGCTTCATAGAGGCTTCCAATCCGCTCATTTCCGTGAAAAACCGATAATCTCGGTCATTTCAAAATCTACGTACATACACTTGTACTAGACTTGTACGAGACGCAATCTCATAAGAGCCAAATCAACTCACCTTAGCCAATGGCTGAGCTGAAGCCCCGGACCTATCTCACTACAACCCTATTTACAAACGTGAATATCTGTGATATTGATTACAATGAGTATTTTGCATATCATTGAAGCTACACGTACTTAACGCACCTCTTGTGTCCACAAGATCGGTAGAATTGCTGATGTAAAAGTAGTCAAAAACGGAGCCAACCCGACACCTGGGGGTGTCGCACTTTAAATCAAAGATTGCAATGGCATCCTAGTAAATGCGGCTATTACTTACTTGTATCGTACTCGTCGCCCCCAGCTTTTCACTTCCGCGTCGCAACCCGTGACAGTCTCCGACGACGCGCTGCCCGCTGCAGTGCATGGGCGACATGATCTAGAAGCCGCTCAGCGCCATCAGCCGCATCTTCGCGAACGCGCTCCAGGTCGCGTAAAATCGGCCGACGTACCTCTTAGGTGAACTCAGCACACGAGTTGTGGCGTGGCCGTCAAGTCGCGCAGGAGTCTCTCGCTCTCGGGCACCCGAAGATTCACGCCTAACTGATATTTACAAGCATCAGAAGCGATTAGATGGCGCATATATCCACTTTTACGCAATAGACTTACCATTTGGTGCCAAACAATTGCGGTGTCCAGCAATCTGGGCGCGTAGTGCTCATGACGGCGACCTGCTCAACTCTGGAGACTCGAGAGTACGAATGCGCACCTTGATATGTCAATAATTAGGAGCAATAGGATGGACATTGGAGAGCATATGTGGAGGAAGCTTAGGGGAAGTGACGATGACAGTAAGGACTCAGGAGAGTGGATGGCCGGGGAGGGGAGAGAGGAGGTGGTGGGGAGAAGGAAGGAGTGTGGCCAGACCGAGGCGGAAATGGGACTCGGAGCGGACTTGGAAATCGATTGAATCACCTGACCGCGTTCCTCGCAAGATGCACGTACCTTGATGACGATAGGCATTGGCAGAGGGCGCAGCTCAAGTATGAGAAGGGACTTAGAAAGGGCCATGTCTCGAGTAGGGAGCTCTAGAGTATGCTCTAGTGGACCGCACAATATCTCGGATGCATGCGGTATACAGCCGAAATTGCCGGATACTGCCGAAATTCGCCGTTACAAAAAGACTGCTCGTGGATTTCCGCGGAGCTCGTTTTCACTGGGCTTAAAACTTGATTCTCAGCACACAATAAAATATAAATAGTTACAAGAGATTCAAATCAAATTTAGGATGGAAACTAAACATAATTTTCATGTCAGCTGAGAACCCTGCTGAAATGAAGAGATTCAGCTAAATATTCTGCCATGCCGAAATTTTCAATATAATCCTTATTTTCGGTGGGTAATGAAAATCCAATGACGGCTTCGTTTGAAAGTCACGCGCGGGCATAATAGCGAGCGAAACTCTCGCCGGCCAATAAACATGGCCGAGCGAGAACTTCAAGGAATATTTTATTTCGCAGGTAGGGGGCTCGGGCCCCGTAAATAAAACAGGTGTGGGAGGGTGGGTAGCGCGAATATCTTTCTTCTCAGCGTATGGCGAGAGAGAAGAAGCGTAAGACACGATGTCTTATTCCCTTGCGGGGGAAAGCGGTTGGCAAAAATAGCTCGGAGACTATTTTTATCCCGCCACTAGCGCGGCCTAGCGAGGCGACGTGGTAGCGTGTCCTGGCCTGGCGAGGCAGCAGCATCACTCGCTCGGCGGAGCGTGAACAAAATGCCCTGCGAGGGTCATGTACCCAGCGAGGGTGAATCACCTAGCAAGGTATGGATCAGGGATTTACCCTAGCACGGGCTGACCGCCGTGTCCGCGTCTCACGCCCTTGTGAGGGCGAGAGAATATTCTGGCGCGGACTCGAAGGCACTCATTGCCGTTTATTGGACTTGAGTAAAGTCCCTTTAAACTCGACCAATGACGGCTTTGTTTGAAAGTCATGCGCGGGCATAATAGCAAGCGAAACTCTCGCCGGCCAATAAACATGGCCGAGCGAGAGCTTCAAGGAATATTTTATTTCGCAGGTAGGGGCTACAAATACTTTTTTATTTTTATTTTTTGAGATGAATGACGTAGGAGAGATGTGAAAGCAAGATATAAATCAAGATATAAATACAGTACTCAGCATGCAATTAGAGGCGGTGTGGAAGGGCTGAAATGCTCGGGGAAAATGAGAGAGCTCATTAACATGGGGTTTTTTCATATGTAAACCAGAAACGTGTCTGATGACCAGTGGCCAGTAGCTTGTATCAATGCAGGAGCGACGCCGTGTTCAGCCAAGGATGTGGCGCCACCAGCACGCATAGATTGGCCCGCAATGCCCTTGTCGAAGAATGCTGTGAGCTTTCATGTGAAAAACGCCTGCGTGGGTACGTGTCCGCTGTTCGTGATCCAAAGGGGGGAAGCGAGTGGGAAGTGAGCGTCGCGAAGGCGCAAATAATGGTCGAAATGGCAAAGGGGGTTGTGTGCAAATTGGCATTTGTTGACAATGACAATGTTGCCTTCGAAGAAACGATCGGCCTTATGTGCGGGGAGCAAGAATTGGTAGGCGCAGCTGGTTATTGATACAGAGGAACGGCGTGTGACTTTCCTCCAATTATGGAGAGACTTGTCATCAGGGAATGTCATTTCTCCCAAGCAAAGGAGGGCAAAGAAGCCAGTGAGAATCATTGCGAGGAAGAGGCAGTCATCATAGGAATTGTGATCAGTATGCGCAATGACAATTGATAGGTCGTCAAGTGTTAGGGCGCATTTGCGGTGGACAGGAGAACCGTGGAGGCGCATACACCCTTGAAGGGTACGATGAATGATTGATGACTTGCGCATTTGTCATATGGTGGGGAAATAGGGTTCGAGCTGGTGACAGATGCCGGAGAGGTAAGTGTCAATGGAATCAGGTTCTATGAGGCTACATTGAAAGACAACGTAAAAGGACAGAGTGTCTTCGGTTGGTTCGACAGGCATGTTGTGGATGTGAACGAAATTGAGGTATGAATTTAGGGCAGAGCCATATGATTTCCAAGTGCTTAGGTCAATGCACTGGCCAATAGCGATAGCTCTTTCATGGAAGAGCTTTTCCCAAGACCAGGGTACCCTGACGGGCTGCCTGCTCTTGACGGTGGTGGTAGGGATCATTTTTTGGCTGGCCCCATCATGACTTGTGGGGGTTGAAATGATTGAATTTTGATGCTGTGAGATATACTCTCGGCCCTCGCGAAATCAAAGCGCGAGAGAGTGTCAGCGATGCAGTTTTGGATGCCTGGGATGTGTAAAACCCTATGGTTGTGAGCGCCGCTGATCAGCAGGTTAACAGCAGATTTCAGAATGTGGTTGTAGGTGGGTTGGCAACGAAGAGAGTTAAAGATGTCGAACATGTTTGAACTGTTGGTGTGAATGATTATCCGATGTTTGCTTGAGGATTTTTGGCAAATATGATGCAAGGCAGACAAGACGCAAAGGGCCTTGAAATGGAATATGAGGTTGGGCAGTGCATTGGGGAAAGACGAAGCTGGGGCATAAAAACCTAGGTTCCTTTCTACATCCCAAAAACCCATCCCATCCAAAGATGCATTGCAGTAGAAAGTATGGTTGGCTTCGCTCTGATCCCATGCCCGCAACTTGAGGACGTGAACACCGTTGGATGCCTCTATGTGAGCTTTGGCCCAATGAAAATCAGCACGGATACTCATGTTGGTGTAAATACATTGGTCAGGCTTCAATTTCCCTGCGAGTTTGGGGTAGAAGTTGTTTAGGCATGCCTTAAGGAGTGGATAGACGTTGAAAGAATAATTGGACCACCCGCTCATTTTTTGCCAATGTCTTAGCTTAAAATGCACGGGCTTCTTTGAATTCTTCGAAGGCGTGGAGCCGTCATCAAGGTTCTCGGACTTCCGCGGCTCAGTTGACCAAGCTGAAAGTTCCTCAAGCAGCCGTTCTCGAGCCTCGGAAGGTAGCATGAGGGTCATGGCATTGGGATTGACACTGATCCCGATAACCATCAGCGGCGAGCCAAAGACTTGCTTTTTCTCTTTATGTGGTATGCCGAGTGAGTCCCAAAGGTTTAGAAGCATGACTTGGTGGTGTGGCAGGTATTTGTCGTATGGCGGGTAGAAAGTGATATTGCCTGCCAAGTCGCATCCTGACAAATCGTCGACGTAGGTGGCGAGGTGGTCAATGCTGCAGACATTTATCGCAATCCATGACACCAAGCTGTTGAATGTGATGAATATGGCAGCAGAAGCAGAGCTCCCAAATGCGAGGTTGCAGTCAACATAACAAATACCATCGATGATGTTCGCTTGTTTGAGTTGCCAATAAGGATGCATTGGCATGAGGCGATAAGCTTCCGCGATGTCTGCCTTCCACATGACCAACTGTGCGTCATTTGGAAGTGACTCACAAACTTTTAATAACATACCGCCGACATATTTCATGTTGTCGAGCAGATAGTCGGTTACGTTTTCATGGCGGATCATGCTGTTCAATGGGAAATCACCGGCGCTATGATCCAAGGGGGTACGCACACCGAAAAAAAGACCTTGGGTTGAATCCTCAATTAAGACAAATATCTACGGACTAATTAACTGACATAAGCAAGCCGACAATGCCGCCATCAAAATATCAATGATGTCATCACCGGCGCGTGCGCTTGCTGCGCCCCAAACTCTCGCAAGTCTCGCAGGCCCATTTCTGAGGTGCGTACTCGAGGTTCATGCACTCTAGATGATACTATATGTATGTTAGCATATATTGAAATCAAAAAATATTTTTTTAAACCGTGGAATAGGAGAAAATGGCTCACCCATTGTGTTTCACATCCTTTTGCCTTACATTCAATCACATCATCGTTGGTGCATCCTAAGACTTGTTCACACAAACATCCGCTCAGCGAATCAGTGATTCTCTTTGCAGGCACTGTCTTGCGCTTCGATCGCCCATATTCCACTGGCGACACCGGAACCGTGGTTGAAGCTGCTGGCACTTCGGACATGTGGGCAGGATCCAGTACACGAGGTGTCTGGAGCTCCAGCATTTTCATATGCACGTCAGTGCTTGCCAACTACACGGAAATATAAGGTGATTGTTGTTTATAGTCTCAATGGGAAATAGCACTCACATCGTTCGATGGGCAGGTGGCGGCTGTGGGAACGACCACCACTATCTCTGAGTCCGAGGGCCTCGGCGCCATCGTTTGAGGGCTGACAGCGTGGACATCTTGTACATCCATTCCTTCCTTCTCGACATTCTCCACCCTCTCGACCTCATCACCCTTAACCAACGGATTCATACCGATCCCAGAGCCTTTGGGAGCAAATGCCCACTTCAGAATCTCATGCCTTGAGTGAGGTGATGCCCGCGGCCGCTTAGGAGATCCAAACTCTGCGGAGTTAGCACCTGACGACAACGACAATGAGCTGTCTGAATCACTTTCATCAGCCTGGGCATCTACTGCCAGAGATTTCGGCGCGGTGGCGGCATATGCTCGACTTGTGCACAAATTTGGAATGAATATATGTGAGTATCCAGTCAATCATGTTATATTTTTTGTGGACACTCACCTTCCAGGAATGCGACTGCGATGCTCTTCCAATAAGAGGTACTTTCACCTTCTTTGTCCGCTTGACAGGCTGCTTACACTGTAGTATCTTTGACCAGATTTTCTTCATTAGGTTCATCTCGACATTGGTGAGCGTCCATAGTTCTATGTGCTTCTCTATCTGTAGCACTCCGTGTTTCTGATGGAAATGTGCCTTCAGAAAATACCGCCAAATTGCTGGCATATCTGTGGGGCAGATGGGACACTGGATTGGGACATTGGAGCATGGGGAAGCAGCGGAGGATTCCGCTGCAGTGCTGTATGAATATTTCATCTTCACGAGGCATCCTTTTGACAGTTTATCGTCAATTTTTGTTGTAGTTCCTTTTCATCCCTTTCCTTTCTTTGTAAAGAACTGACAGAGAGGGGCTGGTCGCAGACACAAACCACAAATTGGCCAGGACTGGCTGATCGTTGAATCAAAGAGAATATGGGCTCCAATGTGCTCAAGTACACGTTGTCCTTGCCCGAGGTCAAGGTCAATTGATGGAGAGCACTTCCATCAGGAAAACCACTTTTTTTCCCAGGGCAGTCCTGGCAAATTCGCACTTTCTAAAAGTAGCCTGAGCACGCGTAGTCTAATATTTATATCTCTCAATTGATTTTCACGACACGTCATTCAATCAATATGCTCTATAAGTAATCGCAAATGCTCTGGGAGTGACTTGGATGCACCATAGATTGCTTTTTAATACTTTGAAACCAATAACTTGTAAATATCATCAATACATTGTGTATTCATATTTTGCTTTTGCTATTTGCCTAAAATTGCGTTGAAAAGTATTTTATTCACTATATAATTGACATGTAATGATACTATACTATGCAAAACAATGCGCCGACATGCTAAACCACCCCATCCGGTCCTGCAGACGCCGCGTTGAGCCACAGCGCAAAGGCGGTGCCCGTGGTCTGCTCGTCGCGCTGCTCTGCGAGAGCAAGTGCGAGGTCATGCATGACCTCATGCATGCCGCAGTCCTCCCGCGTCCTTGTGCTCTCCTCGCGCGTCGCGTCTCCACCACTGTCGCTCAGAGCAGGGGGCCTCTTTCCTGGCTCTGCTGCACCGACGTTGAGAGGCGGATACGGCGGCGGTCACCGACGTCGAGCTGGACGTGCGGCGGGCGGGTCTCGACAATCCTGCGGCGCTGATGTTGCCGAGAGACGCGGCTGCGCAGGACGTTCAGCAGGACGTGCTACATTGCACGTCCTGTCTATCCCGGTGTCGTCGAATCGCGCATGCGACGCTGCGATCGGGCTCCTGTAGGTAGAATAGGTGGGCGGGGGGTTGACCTAAGCGACGACGCAGTTGGCGGGTTCACGGCAGGGGGGGCAAGGGCGTCGTTGATACGTTCCGAACTGAGGAACGGCGGCGGCGACGCATTGGTGAGGGTTCAACAGACCGTGGAGAGGGGTGGATGGGCGAGAGAATGCGCCCGGGTGAGCGTGGTGCCCGCGCAGCCGCAGACGCGTCGTTTCATAGGGTAAACGAGCAAGAGAAGGCGCCCGTACGAGCATCGAAGCTCGTGCGGGCGCAGGGGGGTTCAACTGGCCCCTTGAGGGAGACGTGGCGGCGCTGCGGAGCCCCCGATGGTCCCACGCAGGCGCACGGCGCCGAGTTGAGATCGGGGACGGCCCCGATGTCCACGGAGGTGGTGACGTTGCAGATCGCGTTGGTACCGGAGATGGCAGCGATGGAGGTAGAAGGCGGAGGTGGGTGGTGAGAGGCGCCAGATCCGTCCACAAAGACGGCGAAAGGGGGAGGCGGCTTCATCGTCTGTGGGCGACATGGGGAATCCAGTACTGACGGCGTGGGCGGCCTCAACACGGGGGCGGGAGCGAGGGTGGAGGCGGGGCGATGAGTCATTGACTCCTCCGTACTGAGGCGGCGATGGAGGGGGAGGCGACGAGGGGGGGTTGATAGCCTGGTGCACCGTGCGGATGTTCCCCTCGTCCGGCGGCGCGTCAAAGTGCGAGTAGTGCGCACTTGAGCGGTGAGCAGGGCGGTGACGCGGGATAGGGGCGAGAGCGGCCGACGGGCGGTCAGCAGGTTGCGGAAGTTGGAGATCACGGTGGCCGGCGTTGGGTATTGCAGGGGTAGGACAACGAAAAAAAGCGCTAGCGCAAGCATTGCTGCAGGTGCTAGGGGGTCGTGACTTGTGGAGACGGGTGGAATGGGCGAGGGTCGGCGCCTCCGCAAGCGTCGGTGCTCGTGCCTACGGTGCGACGCGGTGCCGGACGGAACAGGCCCCATCTAACGTCGCGCCGTTGGAGATGGCGGCGATGGAGGTGGGAGACGGGGAAGAGGAGATACGATGCCGGTGTCGACGGCGTGGGCACGTTCGAAACGGGTCGGCGGAGCGGGGGGACGAATGCGAGAACAGAGACGGGGCGACGGGCCCAGTCCGCCCTGCTGATGGAGCTGACGATGGAGGCGGCGACGAGGGAGGCATGCGCGGGAGCATCCCAGTGCGCCGCACGTGCGTTCTTGTCCGGCTGCGCGTTGAGGCGCGAGTGGCGAGCAGGCGGCGGCGGCGGCGGCGGCAAAGGAAGCGGGCGGCGAGCAGGCATGAGCGACAAAGTCGGGTGGGTGAGAGCGGTCCAGGGTGAGAGCGTGACATAGTAGCAGTGACGAATTTGCGAACTGTAGTTCGCAAATTCGTCACTGCTACGAGCGCCGGCGGCCGAACGTAGAGGAGCTGGCTGCTGGGCCAAGCTCAGCTGGCTGTTGTAATCAGCAATCAACGAAAGACGACGCGCCGCGCGAGGCAGTCACGTGACGTTTAAGCTCCGCTGGAATCTCGTTTTCGTTGCAAAGTCCTCAGTTCCTCTGCCAGCTCACCCGTCCTAGTCCCCTCTCTCGCCACTGTCCTCCGTCGCCACCTCACCACCTCGCCGCTGCCCGTCCTCCGTCGCCTCGCCGCCTCTTCGCTGCGGGGCCAAGCCCACCCACGTTGCACGTATCCTCGCCGTCGCCGTCCCACGTCGCTCGACGCCCTGCGACAGGGGCGCATCGCTCACCTTTTGCGCAGCCTTAGCCCGACCGCCGACGGTCGGACAAGCCCGACCGCATCACACACCGTCGCCGTCCCTCCCCCAGTCGATGGCCTACCGCAGCCAGCGTGGCCCCCGAGCAATTCACATGCCTCGCGGCTGAGTACTTCCCGCGTCTCGACGCTCGGGTGCATCACCGCGCTCAACGACGACGGGCACGGCTGCTGCGCCTGCACTCCCGAGACTGCCGTTGACGGATACCGCGACACCGGCGCCCTCCGCCACGGCCCAGCCCCGCCTAGAGTCGCTCTCCGTCACCACGTTGATCGTTCCCGCCGCGCGGACAAGCCCAGCCGCATTGCCCTCCTCGCCATCGTAATGTTTGCCACCCGAAGCCGCCGCCCCCGCTGCGGATGACGCCACCGCAGCCAGTTTCAACCCAGAGCCGCCCGCGCTCCCGGTGCCAGAGTACGATGGCGTTTCGCAGCCGCCGAGCGCGAGCGCGACGTCATGATGCCCTGGACCCAGCGCCGCCCCGCCGCCGATATCCGTCGCAACCTCGCCCCAGCCTGCCGCCCCGCGGACACCGCCGATAGTGTCTCCGCAGCCAGAGGAAGAGGCGCGACTCGGACACGAGGACTGCGCGAGGTGCGAGGGGCCGATCGTCTTCGAGGGGTCCATCGCCATCGCCGCCGGGTTGGAGAGTACGATTTCGGAAGAGGGCGGCAGCTGGTTGAACGCGGCGACAGCGGGTGCGCGACTGGTACATCGTCAAGGGAAGACATCATATTTACCTTGAGCGAGGAGCACAGGGTCGGCGAGCGCGGCGGAAGCGCCGGCATGGGAGGCGACACGCGCCTGGGGCTTTCCGGGTCGGCGAGCGTCTCTTTTCCTCCGAGCCAACGCCCCGAGCCTACACATCTAGCTGCTGGAGACGAGGAGCGCCTCGCCGCCGCCGAGGACCGGCGCGACGGCCCATACACGCTGGCGAGGTGCGCGTATTTGCCCCCCTTGGACACGGCTGCTAACATGAGGTAAGTAGCTCCAACATATCAATGTTCGTCGCCGCTGCTGACGTCTCCGCACACCTTGCAGCGCATGTCATCCCTCAACGGTCAACAACGATGCGATACCGCTGCCGTATTTGGGACTGCGAGACCGCCGCAGGGCTCATCACCACCAACGCCTGCCCCGCCCCTCCCTTGCCGACGCATACCGCTACGATGACGCCCTCCGCCACCACATCAATCTCGCCCGTCGCTCCTATCGTTGCAGCCCCCCCCCCCGACCACCGGCGCGCGGACAAGCCCAACCGCATCACACACACCGTCGCCGTCGCAGAGGGCGCTGCCCCGCCCGCCGACGATGGCCTACCGCAGCCAGCACATAGCTCAGGCCTCGCCACTGAATACTGCCCGCGTTTCGGCGCCCAGCGCATCCCCCCGGTCAACGACGACGCGGGAGGGAGTTGTCTTCACCGTCACAAATGCCCACCAACGACCGGTTGATCCCCCGCAGCCAGTTCCACCCCGGAATGGCGCAAGCCCACGACGCTTGAGTTCGAGGACCACATTGGCGCCACCGAGAGCAAGCGCGACGGCACGACGCCCTGGAGCTGACATCTCCTCGCCGCTCCTCTCCGTCGCAGCCTCGCTACTGAAAACGACACCGCTGTCGAGTGCGATCACGACGGCGTGATGCTATCCACCACGCCCCTGCCTTCTGCCTCATGGACACCGCCGATGGTGCTCCTGCGGCCAGCACCGGCGACGTGCGTGGGCAGCGAGGGTCGGCCCGTCGTCGAGTAGGGACATCGTCTTTACCTTGGGCAAGGAGGTCTGGAACGGCGAGCGCCGGTGCGAGTGGGAGCGGTCGGCTCCGCCGCCGCGGCAATGTGCGCCCACGTCATTCCGGTTCGGTGAGCGTCTCATTTTCCTCGGAGTTGAGCGCCCTGATCAGCTCGCACGCATACCGGCTGCGTATGAGGAGCGCTCCGCGCTCCGTCACCACCCTACCTGTCGCAGGGACAAGGCCAGTCGCATCGCCGTCCTCGCCTTCGCAATGCCACCGCTAATGCCCCCTCCACAGCCAATCCAGCTCCAGAGCAGCCCGTGCTCTTGGTGCTTGAGTACGCGGAGCGCGAGACCGACGACAGGGCACCCCCAACCCAGCCCACCTGCCGCCGATATCCGTCGCAAAGTCGCCCAATCCGCTGACTCCCGGATACCGCCGACGGTGTCTCTGCAGGCGGCATAGCTGCTGAACAGCTCGCACATCCAGTAGCTAGGTACGAGGAGTGCCTCGCCGCCGCCGAGGGTCAACGCGATGACCCAAGCACGCCGGGGAGATACGCTCGACGCCTTCCTCGGGCTCGATGACCCTTTTCTGGGCTCATTGCATATCGCGACCCACGTTGTGTACTGGCATGCGGACGGGCACTCGCTGCCGTTCATATCCCCGCCGCTTGCTGCGCCGCTCTCCGCGCTGTTTGAGGGTTGCCGACCGAGCTATGGGCGCGTGCTCCCCCCGCCCTGTGTATACGCAGCCCACTTGCGTGGTACGTATGTTGCGTGCATCTACGCATGCTGCCTGCTGAAAGTTTGATATATCCAGGTAAGTTACATTCCTTCGTCTCGTTCCCTTCCTAGCTATATTATTATACCATGTAGTACATAGTATTTACATGTATTAATTTATAAATAATATAATTCCTGCGACCAAACTACCAGTGCTTTTATACTCTAAGAGACATATTGGCCACTCTACAAGCAATCTACAGTGATCAAAGAGACTTGCAAAGACAACAAAGGTGCATTTGGGTCCAATCTAGGTATATCTGAGTCCAATCTGAGTAGAACTTGAGTATATTTCAAAGCAACCCAGAGACATTTAGGAAGTCTCACTTAGGTAGACCTTGCTCCTGGTATCTTTCCAACTTTTTATCTCCTAGTATCTCCTGGTATCTCTAGGTATATTTTAGAGATACCCAGAGAAAAAGTAGGTTTTCCTGATGTCGGGCATGCAGAGACAGATGCATCCGCGAGCTCTCCTACTGTATCATCGCACAAGAAGCAAGCACGTCCTGAAAGTAAGTGGTCCATTAATTGTTCTGTATCATATATTGAAACATGTCAGCATACCAGTCAATTCACGGTATGGAAACTCCTTATTTGGCCCGTACTTTGGTATGCATTTCAGCTGAGACGTTGTTAGCTCTCCTGTCATGCTAGCTGCAAGATCAATGAGAACACTGCTCTCCAGTAAGTACCATGGGATATTTGAGTGCGAGGAGGACAGGGTGGGATTTACAGGAGCCACGAGAACTCCAGGAACAGACAGTGTCTTTTCGGCCATTTGGTACGTCCTCCAGTCATGCTTGAGGTCATCAGCTTCATCTACTGTAGTAGGTCACAGTCCGAGTATCTGATAAGACACAGAAACGGTACTTTCTTGAAGCATATCATAGCTCACGCTGTCGACTGATTGGCCATCAATCATCAGGGCCTTGACTTCACCAATAGAAAGCCAGAGCTTCCCTTTGGATGAGAGTACATATACCACGGGGTTCGACATCAGAAGCATTTGTCCTTCATCTGCTGCTGGTGCCAAATCGACAGGTGCGTCTGTCCCAGTAGGTGACGTTGGATAGTACTGATATTTGGATTGTACCCGCCAAAGGCAGTCAGTTGAACCTGCTAACTTTCTGTACTTGCTGAAGCGAGAGAGTGCCTGCGATTTTGACATCATAACACCACCGATGAGTATGTTCTTCTCAATTTTGTGGCATGTGTGAGTCAGATTGACATCATCATCTTCCAGTTCCACTTTGGCGAGTGCGTCTTCTACATCAACACGAATTTCTTCGGGACTCTCTAGTGGCGGTGGCGCAGGTGAAAGTACAAGTGGTTCCAGTGTTGCATTCATTTCCAAAGCCGCGTCAGTCTCCGAAAGCTCTGCCACTGTTTGATCTAATTCGGCGGGTGCAGCGCGCTGTTCGTTCCCAGATGGCTCGGAGTCAGGACATTCTAGGCTTTTGTCGATATCGTCGTCAGCAAGTGGAACATTGAAGAGGAGGACTCCATGAGGAGACAGCATGTCAGCATTAGGAATAGAGTCGAGTGTCTTCAGAATAGGTACGAGGAATGGACAATCCTTTTCAATGAGCAATCATCCTTTCTTCCATGCTGTTTGCAGTGACACATTCTTGACCCTGACATCTCCCCTCCACAACGGGGGTTTGATATGATCTGTACGGTCATGAAGCTCTTTGGAATTGTGAGAGAGCACAGGAAGCTTCAGTCGATGAGGGGCTCGATCCCAGTGCAGGTACTTCGCAAAAATGTTGGCAATTTCTGTTGTTCCTGCCAGACGTCCTATAAGCTGAAGTATGTCGAGATTAGCGTTGTTTCCAATCATAGTATGAAGAATTCCGAAGAGCTCCTCTAGCCGATCAGTTCCTAGCAGGATTATGAAGAATTTGCCTTCAGGGTCGTCAGTCTTAGCTTTGGCGAGACAAAAAATAATGTTCTTGATTGTGATCATGAGATCGATGTACAGTCCTGTCGGTAAGAAGTCTTTTCCATCTTGATGATACAGTGCCATTGCCATATGAACAGCTGCGTTGAGGTGTTCAATCTGTTCAGAGAGTGATAGGTCCACACAAAGATACGGAAAGACTAAATGAAACAAAAATTTGCCTAGAATCCACAGTGCTTCTTGGGCGGCCATTTTTCCTGGGCTAGTATCGTCCTCAGACGTCCGTGGTAGACTCCAAATATCCTTCAGCATATTGAAAGCAAGTTTGACATCTTGCTTGTCTTCTGGATTGAATGTTGCGCGAACATGTTCTGCAGTTAGCCCGAATGATTTAAAATGCTCTCGCAGAATATCTGGTATTACTCGGAAGTCATCAATGACAACACCGCGGACTCAAAGAAGTAGATTGCGGAAGTGCTTGAAAATGTGTTTGTAGTCCTTGTCGCAAGTCAAGTCGTCATCGCCAACATGTAAATTTAATAGTGGAAGGGTAGAAAGCAGTGGATAGAGTGGAGATGTGTTGGCTAGTTTTTGCTTAAATGTAAGAATTATAAAAGCAGAGCCTTGACGTGTTTCCCCATCTGAGGCAAGTGACACAATGTGAACTCTTGTCTCCTGCTGAACGGCATCAATTCCAGCAAGTACTGTCTTGATTAGACCAGCGTGTTCCTCTCCTGTTTCGCGCTTACAGTTACCAGAAACCAGAATGGGTCGGCCAGGGTATATCTGATGGTCTCGAGTGAGTATTCCTAGTGCCGCAACAGTGGCCTAAAAATAGATTGTGAATCAGATAGAACCACGTCGAATGTCTCGTAAATGTTTCTCTCACCTCTCCTGCATGATGAATCTCATCATCGTCTATGGCTTGGAAGAGCTCTACCATATCATCTTCATTGATGAATTCTGTTGAGGCATGATGTGCATGCTGTCTGCACACACCCAGGAAGCAGTTGGTGAGTGGATCCCATCGGATACGCTTCTCCGTTGCCAGCTCATTGAACATCAGAACGGCGTGGATATTTTTCCCTGGCGCCATCGGCTTGTGCATGACCTCGAGAATTCACTGAAGAACTGACTTGACATTAGTTTCAACCTCTTTGGCTGTGGGTTTACGTGGAGAAGGAACTATAGGACGAACAGTCAAACGACTCCTAAGGTAAGAAACACTTGGTGCGCCCTTTGAGTTTCGGTTGATTGCTGCACAGCGATTTCCAAATAACCTCCAGGATAGTATTGCATTCATTGCTTCCTCCTCGGTGTAGCTTTGTGGCTTGTAAAAGCCTTGAGCTGCAGCAGAGAGAACAGCCATGAGTGAGCATGCACTTTTCTTCTGACGTAGGCCAATGGCGAGCACCCGGTCAACTCGCTGGACCTCTGCTTTCCCAAGGAGCTTCTTTGCCTGATTGAGCCCTCAAAGACGGTAAAAATCAATTTGTTGGTTCTTTTCGTGGATCTTCTCATGCAATTCATTGAAGCCATACCATCAGAGTGTCATATTGCTGTGAGCGCCATCCTTGAGCCTGTCCAGTATTCCTTCAAGCATGGTGTTTCTGTTGAGCTGATGACAAGGATTACAGGACAGTCCATTGATTGAAATTCCTGTGCAGGTGGTTGCAACAATGCTCATAACACCGCCCTTTGTCGGGAGCTCCCAGGGAAGTACAAGTGTATCATGTAGGGCAAACGGGTAACTGGAAAAGGGAGATTTCTGCCTGGGAAAAGCCAGTACGTATCCACTACATTTTGGTGAGGCAGGTATTGATTCATGTGTTCCTCGGACAGTGTCTTCATACACAAAAACATTGACATCAATGACAGTGCGTATCCTTGGTTCTTCGCACAATTTTGGGATCTCTGTGGCCATGGGATCAGGTGCGCAATCAATTACTTCATTATTGATATGATTGACATCCAATAATACAGGTAGGGCTGCTGAAACAAGAGGAAGATGTGACCTGTTTAGGGTCAATGTGTTTCGTGTGAGTGGTTATATTTATTGTACCATACAAGATGTACTCACCGCTTCTTAAGCTCGCTCATGAGGTGTGTAAGCTTTCCTTCAAACAGCCCTTCGCTCATCCCCCTTTTAACAATAAAATGTTTCACAAAGTTGAATAAAGCATCAAGCCCTTTTTTCCCCCGGCGGATAATATGATCCATATCTGCTTCAGCTCCCCAACCCAAGACGGCCTTCAGTTGCTGATTGATGACCATCTCCCATAGATCCTCTGCATCCAAACTTGGGTCGTCAAATAATTGTGGATTGCCTCCAAAAGCTGCAAGATCGTCATACTCTGTGGCCTCAGGAATGGTGTTTGGTAGGCCTGCGATGAGATGATACAGTTCCTCAAAAAAGCCTCTGACAACTGGTGTAGGTGTTGTGGGCGATATGAGCAGTCCTGCATGTGGTGAAGATGACTTTTCAATGTTCACGTCTTTGGGGGTAATTACGCTGGGTTCAGGGGTGGTTACGGTATTTGCGGGTTGAATGTACGGCGCCATAGTCAAAGGAATAGCAGCCTTTTTGGGTGGTCTGGCCATAAAAAAGTTGTGCAGCAAGGTTTTGCTTTTCATAGCATGTTTATCACGGGCAGATTTTGCTCTCAGGCATACTTTGTTTCCTCTGTGTCGCTTTGTGAGATTTGACAGACCGACGAGCCCAAGATTAACTTCTATTCCACAATCTGGGCAAACTGCATAAGCACCGTTAGGGCCCTATTTGAATGATACATTAATGATAAATGTCTCGTAACATGCACAGGGTTAATTACCTGCAATATTGGAATATTCAAATTGTCCATGAAGCAAGCTTTCATGCACAAAAGAATGGCAAAACAACTTGAAAGCAACAGTAGATTAGAGGACTTGCAAATTGATACTCACTCTCGATCACGACGGTGCTATTAAGATTGCGTCCCATTTGGGCTAATATATTCTGACTAATCTGAAATGGACTGATCGCTGCCCTGGCAGCCGCCGTAGGCATGCTGTGGCTATCCTATAAGCTCTCAACAATATATATAAGTGGCCAGGTACCCAAAGCAAGCTCAAAACAGCCAAAAAATCAATGTTGGTAAAGTCATATAATAATTTTTTTCCCAGCCTGCCGGCTGGACTAACTAACCTACCATTGGTCAGCTATTAGAATTCACGTACCCCCTTGCTATGATCAGTGACCATATGAAGGTCGGTAGAGTCTGTCTTCGGGACGGCGTGTACAGGAGACACATACATTCCCGGTAGCAACTTGTCTCCGAATGCATCAGAAAAATGGCCCCTTTTGATCTCAATGTCTCACTGCGCCCGTAGGAATGCAGACTTATGTTCCTCCAGCGGCGTTGGATAGGACGCATTGTGCGTTGCAGGATACCCGTCGCGGAGAGTATCAGCCCAAGGCCAAAATCCCTCGCGCAGCCCGTTGCAAACAGACACAACAAACAGGGGATTAGGATGATTTTGGAGCAGTGACTCAAACTTGTCGACGTTGATGGGCATCACGATTTTGAAGAGATCCGTGTTGTGGCAGATTGTATGCGACGCAATTGGATTATCAAGCTCAGCAGTTGGAATGTAAGCGAGCGGCCTGGCGGTCTCGGTCCATTGTGACATTGAGAAAGGCAACGAGACTGACTTTTCATCCCAAACATTATGCCGAAGGTATTTGGGGTTGAGCCCGTACTGCTCACTTCGAGCTACCATCACAGGCTTCTTTTCCGTGTCCGGATTTTTTGCAAATTTGGCAAACATGTCGATAGCCGCATTCCCCCCTGCACCCGCTTGCGCCATTGAAGCGCTTGCAGACCGGGGTTTTGGTTCTGTTGTTCCCCCATGTTCCACTTGGGACTGATCTGCTGATGGGACCTGGTCCCTCCTCGGCGCCATCGGGGAAAAGTGTGGCAGAGTAGATTCCCTGGAACCGTGCGGTGTCGGACAACAGACACTTGAATCCACCTTGATATTTATTTCGGATGGCGGCGTTGTAGAGAATGACTTTGTGATGTGCCTGGACCTTCTTTGAACAAAATTGTTCTTTGATGTGTTCCTTGTAAGCAAATAACTTGTCGCTTCGACTGGGGAAGGCAAATCAGATGGCGCGAGAGGTGAGGGACCAGGCGTCGGCCCACTCCGAACTTGTACAGATAGTCCTTTTCGGCTGAGGAACTGTAATGCAGATTTCTTGATCTCCGATGCTCGCCTTTCTCTCGTGATCAGCTGAAGAATCGTAGAACGACGCGTAGATGACATTGAGGTCACAGGCTTTCCCTTTGATGATGCACTCCCACTGTGATGCCGGAAATCCATCTGGAGAGTTGGGATGTGTCTCAAGGAAGAATTTGACATGTTTGGGATCCTCGCTGAATTTCGACAAGATGGAATATGTTTCTTGGCATTGACGGTCATGCCTCCCATCGCTGGGATGCGAACTGTGCCACGGCATGTCGGATTTGGTGCACCAGTATCTGCTGTACTTATATATGAAGTATGGGCAGTTGCCATTTTATGTTGATGCATCCCCAGGGGCAACTTCCCAAGGCCTCTGGCAGAGGCATTTGTCGGGCATTTTGGTACTACGATGTAGACTACGTGGCCTGCATTGCAAGGCTGTGCTTGTTTGTTTGCACATTGATGTGCATCAAAAGCCAATGTGTGACCTCCTGCTTGCCTCTATTTACATTGTGCAGGCTCACTTATGTCATATTCTGGCCTCAAATCCAAACAAATGTAAATAATAGCCATCAGTCCAGGCCTAGTATGGGAATAACAACCAGGCCCAAAATGGAAGGCCATACTGGACTTTGCCAAATTTGGCCCAAGTCCATCTTTTGGGCAGCAGCACATGAGATTGCAAAGTCATCTAATCTAGTTGATAACTAGCTAATAAAAGGCCCTTATCTTATTGCTTTGTGCACAGACCACTAAATTTCTTTCCATATACAGATAGTTTATGAATTTTAAGGAATTTTAAAAATTATTTGATAATTTTCTGAGGGGGTCAAATTTGCAAATAGGCAGCTGTTCAAAAATTCATTTTGCATTTTGCCAAATAAGGAAGCCACCTACAGTGATGATTTTGGTATATCACCTCGTCATCACACCATCATTACCTAAATAGAATGTGATATGTATATGGTAATCCAAGCTAACTAGAATAATAAGCGCAACAGCCACACACTGGCAATAAAGGTGCGAATAACTATGAGCTCCCCCACATATAAGTCCTCTGTCCCGAGCTCCCCAGCGCTGAGTCCGGCTGGGCTGTGCCGTGGGGCCCATCAACGACCGAGTGCGAGAAATACCGACATGCACCCGGCCCGGGATACTGCCCGCCACCCGCCCACCCATCAACGGCGCCACCGTCACGCACGTTGGTCTCTCTCCCTCACTCAATTATTGTCCGTTCCTCTCATAAATTTGAATATATATTATTTAAAATAGATATTATAATGTTATATGTTTTATAAGGCTTTACTGGTGCTCATAACTCTGTAAACTATGTATTAGAGTAGGCTTGACCATACTCATGACTGGGATTGACTCATATAGGGTCCCAAACGTCTGTAAATTCATCTCAAAATTTATTATTAGTGTCATGGAGTATGAGTGAATGTGTTTAGCAGTGAAGGGACATTGGGAATAGGTAGAATTGAGAGGTGTAATAGCCCCCAACTTCTGAGCCTTATTTATGTGTCCTAGGATCGTATAGCTGCATATAAAATACGTAGACTTCTTGTATAAACATGTATATAAATACTGGAGGATCCTGTATTTTTTTTGAGAGGTATACAGTGTGCTACAAGCTCATTCTTCTTATCTCTATTCAGCTTATGAAGCGACCAACAGAACAGTAAATATAGTTTTGAGCCAGCAGAATAGTAGATATAAACTTACTTTATATATTTCTAGTGTCAGATAGTGAGTGACACATGTATTTAACATCGATTGAAGGGGGGGATGAGGAGACAATGAAGAAAACATTGATTCCACCATATGATATGCTGTGAGTATGGTCAAGGGACCATAGAGGCTGATACAGAGTTCTAAAAGTGTCTACTATATATTATTTATGAATGACTATGCCCCAAATCTGTCCTATAATTGTGTACAATGGTAAGGAGACTATATGTCAAAAAGTGCAAAAACACAAAATCTGAAGAAGTAGTTATTCATATTTAAATATTCTGAAGGGGTAGATTTGTAGGTAGAGTACTCATATAGCCTGCCCTAAAATATGGCGGAAATCGGAAACAAATTGAATGAGAAATGGTATCTCAAGAATGGTAGTGGTAGTCGGAGTCCAGTTCATCAAAGGGTTCTTTGATGCCCTGCTCTGAACCTGTACATTTCGCCTCACTACCCTATTTCTCACTCAATATTGTCCCAAATGCCCCCATATTTTAGGGCAGGCTATATGAGTACTCCTTTGGGCAGTTGCCCCTGGGGATGCATCAACATAGTTAGGCAACTGCCCATACTCCCATTTCATTGCATTTGCCCATCTAACTCGGTCAGTTCTGCTCGGATTCCTTAGCTGTTTTTTGAGATTGTGCACATTTTAAATGCAGTTCTAACAGTATCTACCATGTCCTACAGCGTTTCCTAATCTTTGTACAATGTCCAAATTACGGTATTTTAAGCATACATTCATAGATAAATTATAGAGAGGCCATTTGAGCAGATATTCAGATTCTATGAAAGCGAAGCTTTAGGTAATAGACATACTCCCCTAGTTCAACCATTGAATTAGGCCCAGCAACAAGGGTGGCAGCAGATGTAATTGAGATTCACCTGTGATCCTGTTCTACTTTCTCAGTGAATAGCTTTGTTATAAATGCCGCTTTTCTATTGATCGCAGCACACAGGTTTAGAGCTAATAAAGACCTTTCTAACACATGTCTTAGCATATCTGTCCGATCAAAATTGACCATGCAACAAGCTAATCATTCAAAGGGAGGGGGAGAARGTGGTCTACTTCAGAGGTTTCACCCACAAAACATCCTTGATCTGCCATACAAATGTAACAACCATATAGATAGGTACTACCATTACCCTATCTAAAAGATTTGAAGGAAATCCCCCAAGAATTGACAGAGATAGACTCTTATCTGTGCTGGGGGGAAGTGGAATAATCCTACTATTAGTGCAGATTGGAGTTTTCACCTATTAAACTTGACTGATCTGGCATATAAA